>CM035226.1:116265315-116487353 GCA_020226215.1 Sindora glabra
TTGCTTCTTCATTATCATTTTGGTAAAAAAAATAATAATAAATTGCGCGTTGCAAATTCTGCTGATAAAATTACGATAGTTTCTCATGTTTGGTACATGGCGTTGATATAAGGTTACAGCGCTTTTTTTTTTCTTTTACGCCAATTGCTAATTCTTATATAATTTAATTAAAAAAAAAGTTGTGATATCTTAAAAAATTTCCAAAATTGACTAGTACATATAAAGGAAAAATCCTACAATTAAAAACTATTAGCTTCGTTTTCTACAGGCAATTTCTCTGTGAGAAAAATTTTTAATGCACAATTTTAACATGGAAATGATCCCCTTTGAAATTGTAGGCTAAAGAGAACCAGTCTGGCTTAATGCTGTTAAACAACTAGATCTGTGTTTTACTGAAAATGATGGAAGAAATTCTTAGGCCGACGGCTTTTTTTTTTTTTTTGGGTTCTCAAATACTAGTTCAAGAATAGAGGAAATTCGTAAATATACATTCGAATTCTTTTTATTCTGTTCGAAGATATTTTTTATAGAGTAAATTCATCTGATTGTATATAAGTAAGTGAATTTAATGCCGCTTATATATATTATAATAAAAAAAAATATAATATTATGATGATGAAAAAAATAATTTTCTCATAGAAATTAAGAATAATATTTTTTATTATATTCTTCATATTTAATATTAAATAAATAATTTTTATGTTATTGTAATATTTGAGTATTTTATAAGCCTAAATATAAATAAATAAAATTATTTTTGCAGAGATACTTTTCCTTAGAATAAATAAATAATAAAAAAACTTTAACTACGTAACGGCATCTATTATTAACTTCGAAAATTTTCTCCTCCATTGTCATGGATTTGAAGGGAGCGGAATCTTCTCAACAGAACAAGCAAACCCAATTTCTATGTTGAACACTTGAAGCCCAAAACATCCCAGCTACAAGGGAAAGCCTAGGAGCCACAGATGTAGCCATCTGTGCCATGGCTTTCTGTTGAATTAGTCAGATCTATGTATCAAAATTTTAATTTGGGAGACAAAGGGGCTGCGGGGAATTGGGCCTATGTAGCCCAGTTACGCAACAGCTAACTGGGTGTGAATGGGCTTCCTCCTGCACTGTTATGAAAGCTATATGACATGAAGAATCAAATTTTTTTCCCTTGACAATACAATGAGAAATTCCAAGAAGTTGAGTATTTTATTATTAAATCATATTTTTTATAGGGTATCACTATGAGAAGCTCGACCCTCTTAAGTTGAATATTTCATTATTGAATTACTGTTTTTTTTTTTCAAATCTCAATACAAATGAATTAAAATAAGAAATACAAATCTCAATACCTTAACTACAATGTAACGGTGGAAAGTTGGAAACATTCAATCTTTTATGAAAAGGATTCTCCGTAGCATTAATCTTTTTCAAATTTTAAAATAAATAAACTAAAATTGAAAATATACATCAATGTATTATATATAATCTATAATGGAAGTAGAGATAAAGCACACCTCGTAACATTATCCATTTTTCTTTCGTCATAACTATCACAAGCGTCAAGTGTTATTCCTAAGGGCAATGTGGAGTTTGTGTCATTAAGAGTACCTTTAAAAAAGATTGCATTTTATGTAACTATGAACGTAATATTTTGCCGTACATTCTTAAAAAGATGTCGTATTGCCTATTTTGATTCTAAATTTGATTTAATTGATTTGAAAATCTACATTTTCATGCCAGGATTTGAATATCCCGTGGGCCACCCACTTTACTTTCATAGTTGTGTATGGAATTCGTGAAAAATAAAAAATAAAATGCTTTTCCGAGACAACTAACGAAGCCCAAAAAAAGAAAAATAAAAGAAAATCTCCTTGTTATGAGTAATGCTCTGGCATTCTTTTGCAAACATCAATTGTTTTATCACTTAAGATATTATAATCATATATGAAATCATCAACACCTTGTATGTTAGCTTGAATATCTCTCAAAAGGTGAAATAACTTGAGAATCATCATTCAGATTATTAATGACATTCAAATTTTTCAGTTTAATTGAGAGTATAGAATTTAAAGAGTTAGTGTTTTGTAAATTTGGATGCCTTCATCATTGTCATCATCATCCATAAGAGCCTATATATCATAATCCATTACATGCACAATGACTTTCCAATTAAGGCCATTCAAAATATCATTAATATAAAAAGTTATTTTGCTTGAAAAAAAAAGAATATATGGATCATCTTTATAGCACTCAGCACTGATGAAAATACTTATTATGTTTTTATCTTTAACAATTTTTCTCTTTCTATGTTCAATTTTGAATCACTTACATTAAAATAGAATCATAGAGTAATTATTTAAATAATTCAACCTTATGCTTTCTTTAAAAAGATCGTAAAAGGGATTATTATCAATTCCAAGTGTAGAAATATCACTATTTTATGACTCATACCTAGCATATCAAGAGTAGGTTGCTAATCAAATTTCATTGACTATATATGCTAAACATTAAACGGTCATGAAATCTAGCCCTAAAACTAATGAAAATAGCTCATTAGTTCTTTTGGGATCTAATTTTGTGTA
Source organism: Sindora glabra (assembly GCA_020226215.1). NCBI lineage: Eukaryota > Viridiplantae > Streptophyta > Magnoliopsida > Fabales > Fabaceae > Sindora > Sindora glabra. Next base: position 116,267,892 of record CM035226.1, read on the forward strand.
AGTAGTGCATTTATAAAATTTATTAGACAAAGTTATAAAATTGAGTATTAAATAAGAAAAAAAAGGTGAAAGTGAATATAAAAAGGTAGATACCTACGAATAATCGAGAAGAAAAATTAATTATTTGAATTTGATCTAGATACTGGTCACTTCTTTCTTCAAGTTCTCTCATGTATTCACTATATATTACAACAAATTATTAAATGTGAAGGACTTGAACAAAAAAATGAATAGTTTGAGAAATTTATTCAAAATACATATGGATTTCTAGACAATTGTTGAGTAAGTACCAAATTTCAATCTTGTAAAGTTTGTTGTCTAAATAGATAATTTTTTTCCCAATAAGTCAACATTAAGACTTGAAAATAGACAATTGTCTTTTTGCGCCAACTTGAACAATGTCTTAATTTTGGTTATGTTAATTGAAATTAGTATTTACTCCTTGAAATACATGAAAGAAAAAGTTAAGGCTTCATCAATAACATACCCTTTAGCAATGGAGCATTTTGGTCAATCTTGATTTCGAATATAGTTTTTAAGCTTTTTAATGTATCTTTCGTATGGATACATATATCGAAAATGAACAAGTCCACCTAGTAATGCTTCTTCAAGTAAATACATTATCAAGTGTACCATTATGTCTAAAAACACTAAAGGACATATCTTTTCAAGTTTGTAAAGAATGAGAATTATATTTTCTTAAGCTTTTTCCATATCTTTTCAATTCAAAGTTCTAGCATATATTTTATTAATGCAATTGTAGAGTTTGACAATGGTACATAAAATTTTGTAAGCATGAATGCCTGAATTGCAATTGCTTATAATCATTATATAATGACATAACAATTATAAGATTTCAAACTCATGATTTTCATATCATTTTCGATCATATTCTTCTTTCGATTATTAGCAAATCCATTAGGAAATTTAACATTCTTAATAAATTGTTAGAACTGTGATTAGTCATTAACATTGAGCATGTAATTGTCATGTGGTTTTATCAACTTATTTCCCACTTTATACAAATGAAGCTCGGGTTTAATATTCATGTCAACAGGATCTAATCTCGTATTAGATGTGTCCTTCGATTTGTTTTTAATATCCATTATTGTGCTAACAAGATTGTTACATTCTTTTAAATATACATGACATCAATATTATGAATTAACTCTAACAAGTAACAATAGGAAAGCTCAAAAACTATTATTTTAGAAGTAATTCTTACCAAAATTTCTTGTTATCATACATGTGCCATAACAACCAATTTTATGAGGTAAAGTAGCATAACACATTAAACATTGTGATATATATATATATATATATATATATATATATATATATATATATATATATATATATATATATATATATATATATTCATAGCATAGATAGAATAAAGAATATGAACACTTAAAACTTGTACACTTCGTATGCATTTTCTAGACACCAGTTTAAGCATACTCATATGACACCAATATGTACAATTCTTGATGTTAAGTTGTAAAATATATATGCATGCAAAATAGAATTGGTAGAACTCACCAAGCTTGCTAAACAATACTATAGATATTATATATACATGGAGATAGGAATCACAAACACATATACCCAAAGTATGCAAGTCAAATTCACTAATTCAATAACATAGGATGTAAAAATGTAGAGAATTCCATATATACATTACTAAAACACTTTCACATTTATTTGTATACATATATCTCCAAAATGCACTAAATTATTAATAAATCATGTGCATAAAATAGAATGCTTATGTATACAACTAATAACATTCATAGTATACCATATAACATCACATTTCATTCAGTATGCATAATAACCTAAAAAATATGAAATTTAAGATTTTGTATTGATTGAAGAATGTTTGACATAAGTATTTATATATATTAAAATATAGTGCAGTGCACAAGCAAAGCAAAGCAAAGAAATGCATATAATCATTACACAATAAAATAATTTCTTTCATATATAGCATAGAAACATATTTCCTAAAATCATTTAGAAAAGAAGCCTATTCAAAACATTTTCACTTTATTTGGATCCACACATAATACCAGAAACCATTATGTTGGCATGAAAAATTAGGTAAGGAAATCCATATAAAATATACATAGATTCATAAACAAATCATGGATTCATATAATATAATTACTAATTAAGCAATCACATCCAAAACTAATGTAAAATTATATCACAAACTGCTTCAATAAATCAATTATGACACACAATTGGCGAAATTCTAACACCATTATTGGAAATTTAATATGAATAAATTTTTTTGTACCAATTATATGTTATAGTATGATTTATTTAAGAGTAGGAAAAATAAGTAGAAAAGAAAAATTAAAATTTAGATAAATAACTTCACTCAATAACATCCATTCTAAACTATTGAATGAGAACTCCTATTATCTCCATTTAAATTGGATTTTGTTTCTATGAATCTATACATAATTAGTTATTTAGAAATTAGTTGAAATGACACAAAATAAACTAAAAAAGTAAAGGGAATCATTCCCTTTGATGAAGCCTCATTTTATGTTCTCTCGTATGGAAAAAAAAACTAATATTATTGCATTTAGATGGAGAGAAAGTGGTATAAGTGTGAGTTTCTAAAGGTAGGAACCTTTATATAATTAATTAAATAAATTGTATCATAAATCTTATCCGTTACAAAATCTATATTTAATCAACTCACATTGAGTTTAAGTACTACTTCAACCCACAACTTTAATTATTACTTAATTGGCTTTTGAAAAAATATTGATATTAATCATTAAATTTATAAATAATATAAAATTCAAAATAAAAATTTTTAATATATAAAATATTCAAAATATAATTTCATATTTTCATTTTGTTGTATATAGCATTTTTGTTTATTTTTCATTTAAATCGAAAACAAAACTATGAATAAAATCAATTTTTTCTATTGACAAACCATCCATTAATTTAAAGTTCTATCCTTAGCATCGAAGATTCCTTTCTTTAACAGAAAAAAGGAAAAAAAGAGGATTTCTTTCACATTTAATGGCAACACAGTTGTGCGCACGACACTATCGTTCTCCTCTTGAATTATTCTTTCTTATTGGGCCTTCTTTTTGCCATTCGGAATTTAATGATTTGATGGAACATAGTACGTTTGGTAGATGGCAATGCTCAAGTCTAATTGACGGAGTCTCCCATCCATGCATGAATGCTATATACTTTCATAATTATTGTAGTATTTATAACATAATTTAAATTTAATACTTTTTGTGATATAATTATACTTATATCAGAGGTAATATTAGATTTTCATTTAAATTTTTAAGTGGTAAGATAATTTATGTAAATAAAATTTCAAAAAGTTTTATATAAATTATATAATATTTAAATATGATTTTAAAAATTATAAAAGAAGTTCTAAATTCCATCCCTTATCAGCAGCGCATCAAACATTGCCAAATGCTTAATATTCTTTTATAATTATATCATTTCATTATATTTATAAGTCAACGTGAAATATATACAAATATTCTGCGTAGTTAATGGATTAAAATTGAGCAGGAAAAATTATATTGACTTTTTTTTAAAATTCTGACTCAATTATATTTAACATCCTTTATTTTTTATAAATTATATATTTTTACTCTTTTTGAAATATTTTCACCACTATAAAATATGATGGCTTTGATATTTTAACTAGAATTCTTTCTCTAATCCTTCAAGATTAGAGGATTGTTTTCTTATATTTTTTATGTATAAATATAGCAAAACAATTATATATAAAAATGGAAGAGTGATTTTATTCTTGAAAAAATAGCACATTCTGTATACGAAAATACATGTAAAATGGTTTTCTAGTCGCAAAGGACAAATTTAAAGAATGGATTGCAATTTAAAAGTTTGATGCCATTGCATTTTATAATGATAAAAATACTTCAAAGGATGAATTTGTATATTTTAAAGGAAAATACTATATGTATTAAAAAAGAAATTTTAAATTGAATTTTAAATTTTTTATATCTATTATATTAATATTTATAAATTTACCTCATCATCCCATATCTAATACCAGTCTTTAATTTTCATTCAAAACTCCATTTGGTATTCCATTTTTAGTATTATAGTATTATTAATTTAAATAAATGAAAAGTATTAGATGTAATTAACCCAAACCTAAAGAGAGACAAATATAATTTCCTCATTATATTATTGTATGACTGTTAATTAGCCATAAGATCGAAGATAGTTGAATTAGTGATTTGTTGGTGTCAAAATATTTCTAGTGTTATTGTAATACTAAAAAATTTAGTATTATTTTTACTTGAATTTTGATAAATAAGTAAATTAGCTATTCAATTATGATATCAAAATAATTTATTTATCAAAATATAAATAGAAATAATACTAGTATTTTAGTGTTATGGTAACATGAAATATATTTTCCATTTAAGTGAATGGTCTTGTTTAACAATTCATTAATTATATTAGTAATTAACTAACTGAATTAATGATTAGTTAATAGTTGATTATTTTAACTAATTTGATTAACTAATAACATTAATCATTTGCATAAAAATATTTAATAAAATTAATTATTTATATGTCAAATGACATATAAGAGTATTCGTATATTTTATAATTTAATTGAATATTTATTTACTTAAATAATGTGTTATATTTTAAAATATTATTTATCAAATTAAATTCTCCATTAAAAATAAGTCAAATATCTTTAAAATGCAAACAAGTAATATTGAAATAATATTCCCTAACATGTTTCTTATTCATATATATTACTAATAAGCTACATATAACATTATTTTGTAGTTCAATAAATTTAAGTAGGCATTTTAAAAATAAAAATTATAGTTATTTATGTACTTATTTACTTATAAAGATAAATTTTATAATTAAAAATGATATGAAACATAAAAATTATCATAATGTGCATATAAAAGAAGATTTAAATGAAAATACCTTTTCTTAATGGATTTTTTTATGTTTATATATGTTTAGTTTTGTAATATATAAACATTTTTAGTATGATTATCTCATCTTGATAAAAAATTATATTTATGAGATAAATTATATAAGCATCGCATCTTATTATATGTGTTATGCTATAAAATTCATTAATTTTCAATATTATTATCATTATTATTATTATATTAATAACATCATTATTTAATATTAAAAATATGAACGAGTATTACTATAAAAATGAATAAATGGTAAAAAAAAGTGAATAAAAAACTATTCTATTAAATATAGGTAAAATTACCTTATTATTTATAAAATAAAAATCTATTATTTCAAAATGCTGAACTTTCTATCACTTTTAAATTAACGAATTCAGAATTAATCCAATGATCCAAAAAACTATTTACAAAACATAAAAGCCAACAAATTAACTTGATCAATTAATCGTAATCACCTCAATTGACTAAAAGCTAACCCAACTCCTATATGCCAGGGACCTTAACGTCATTCTTACCTATGAATACATGTGTTGTGTTCGACGGTTGCATAATTAATATGGGGCTAACGCTATTCTTAATTGCTTCCGTGCTGCTTTTCTCGCCGTGATAGACTTTTTCCCAATTGCATTTAGACGTAGTTTTCTTAGGTATTAAATGTGCTGTGGACGATATTTTCGGATATTTTGAGTTTTAGCTGCATCTTATCTTATACAGTATTGATTTAGGATATAAATGAACAAAACTTGTGAGGGCAAAAGTTGTTGTGATTATTTTTTTCTTCTTAATCAAATATATATATATTTGTATTTCTTTTACCAATTTTTTTATTTATTCTCCTTCTTCAATAGTAAAACAATTAATTCCATTAAATGATTAGGTTTTGATAAGTTATTTAACATTTAAATACAAGGCATGAAAGCTTCGCACATATGCTTGAAAAATAAGGAACATTTTTAGTAATGTCACATTGAAGATTTCAACATTATTTTCTTTTAAATTTAAAATATGATTAATTATAATATCAAATATAAATAAAATAATATTAAAAATTTTATATTACAATAAAATTGAAAATATTCTCGAAAACACTGTGTAATTTTTGCACCGAAAGATCTGGAACAGCTTGGTGAATTCTCTACACAGTCGCATAGCCGATCCACTTCGTACTTTCACACGCGTCACTCATTCAACGGCCCGTCATTGGTCGCCATATTTCAAACTTCGAAAATTTTCGTACGCGACCATATGTAATTAATAAAGATCAGTTATTAATTTTCATCATTTTTTATGTTAAATAAAAAATCAAAATTTTAAAATTATTAATTATTAAATCTCATAAATTGATAAATAAATAATAAAATTAATAATTTTTAATGTTTTGTTAAGTGAGATTAAGTAAGTAAATCAATATAATTAGAATATTTAAGAATTTCTTTTCAAGTATGTCTACAGAAAATGTAAATATTATATACTTTTCAATAAAAAGATATTTTACGCACGCATGCATACAAGGGCGGAAAAATAAAAGGACGAGGAAACCAATGCTTGAAAAGTCCGAGCGGATGGTCTAATCCATTCGATTGCTATTTTTTGTTATTTAATTCGAATTGATTTGTAAAATTATTTTAATTGTTGAATTGATATTAATTAGTAAAAATTAAAAAATTGGTTCATTTTTACAAAACTTGTCAGTTATCATTATTTTTTTATATTTAAACCTTTTCTTTAATTGTATTGGATTAATAAATTTATATATAATTAAAAAATAATTAAAATTTTTAATTCATTTTATATATAAATTATGAATTTATATATAATAGACATTAATTATTATTTTAAATTCTTAACAAATTTATATAAATTTTTATTTATGATATCATCCAATCCAATTCAATCAGGTTTGATTGATTAAACCAATCAAAGTTATGATATAATAATTTTTTTAATTCATTATTTAAAATATTGCCGGTGGAGCCCTAACAATTTTGCTTTGTACAATACATATAGGCAAAACCACCCAATATCATTTGCCGGTAGTTTTCACGTATAAGATTCCTATCCAGAAAACACAACCAGCCTAAACAAAATATCTTTCGAGTCGACAAATTGATATGGTTTGCTTCTGTTTTCTGGTGGATCAGAGCAGGAAGATGAAGCGCAGCAAGCCGGCTGCCTGTACCTGCTCGCGGTGTGGCGGCGGCGCCAGCGTCGCCGATATGATCACACAAACGCGGTTTTGTTATGTCCCATTCTACTGGAAATCCTGGAAGGCTATTATATGCACTTTCTGTGGAGCTGTCCTCAAGTCTTACAGATGAGCACTTAAGCTATATATACATATATCTGACATTTTTATCTTAAGTAATTCTTCCTTTTTCTGCACTTGTGATGTTTTGAACATATAAAATAAACATATGGGTTTGAGAGTTATTCATTTGAACGTCGTTCTAGGGTTGTAATTATTAATAGTTAGGAAATATATTCGAAAAATTATTATTATTATTTGGTGAATGTAATTCTACTGGTGTAGAGGAACAAAATATCTTCCTGTCAAGTAAAGTAAAAGTAAAATAATCATAGCATGGTATCAAAAGTTTGCAGAAAGTTTAAATGCCACATGCAATTCAACAACACTTCTCTTCTGTGATAGAGTCCTAGATATTTTCTTGTCAGTCACAAATTGTGAAGATCCTCCCTTTCTGTATCTGCGTCAAGAAAAAGATCCCCCCCCCCCCCCCAAAAAAAAAAAAAAAAAAACTAAATATATGTCCAATTTTGAACGTAAATATATCACATTTTTCATGAAGTTTAAGATGTGTTTGAAAATATTTTTATATTTTTATTTTTAAAATTATTTTTGAATTAAAGAAAAATAAAAAATAGAGAATAATCGATGTTACAAATAAGAAAAATATCTCATTTAATTATAAAATTGATATTAAAAATAAGAAAATAAATTAAGAAAATATATAAAAAGTTATTTCTATTTTTTATTTTTAAATTATATATTTTAAAAACAAATTATGAAAACAAGTTTTCAAACAAGATTTCCTTTCTTAAAAAAAACTATTTTTTTTAAAGATAATGAACAAATGGAACCTTAATTTTTTTATAAAAGGAAGTATATGTAAGTTAATACCTTATTGAAGCAGTGGTATCCAATATTACCTTAGAAATTTTATTCCCAATCATATTTAGAGTTTAAATTCAAGATTACATGTACATATGTTAAATAGATTATCATTCTTATCATCATGAAAAAAATATATAAAAGAGTAGTAAAAGTAATATTAAACAATTTAAATACCAAATTCTCTCACAAATAATTAGTTTAGTTTTTTAGACTCTTGCTAATTTTGCTAGAAGATATGTAACGTCATTTTAATCTTTAGAAAAAGATTAATGAAAGTGAGATCTAAAATTAGATTTTAAATATTTTATATATATTGAATTAAATTTTATAAAATTATTTTATTTTATTTTATTTTGTTAAAAAGTTTAACCATATCATTAATCATAAACAAATTACAAATCGTTGTTATAAGTCATCTCCATTAAGGGAGAAACATCATGGATAAACCTTACCCTACTTCCTGTAACTTACTTTAAAAACCCATTGGACCCTTTACTAATTAATACTATCATTTTATCTAAAATGATAGTTTTCATTTTTATTTTAATATCTTTCACTACTTTTACCCTTTTTGTAGTTGTTCAATTCAAAGTTTCTATTATATAATTTTTTTTATATTTTTCTTTTGCTTCTTTTTTAATACTATTATTATATTGTCTTTTTTTGTTATGAGTATTTTATTTTATTGGATTTTTGCTTTTTCAAAAGAAAAAGTATAGCTTAATCGATTCTTATTAGCTTAATAGACTTTCGATATGTAAAACTACAAATGCATATTTTTTATATAATTTATTTTATTAGGTAAATCTTTTAACTAATTTATATTGTTTAACAAAATAAACATAATTTAAAAGAAAATTATGAAATGAGGGGAACTATTATATAAACATATGGACTATCAGTTATGAAATTTATAAATTTATAATTAATAATATATGTGAATAGATCATTTTTTATTACCTTAAATTTATATAAAATATTGAGATTAACAAATATAATATTTTCTATTTTAAAAATTTGAAAGTCATTTTATTTCTATCTTTATCTGATTTTAGTTAAAAAAAATTATTTTTTTATTTTCATTTGATTTGATTAGAAAGTTTTTTATCCTTATCTTTATCTCATTTTACATCCAATTTAAAATTTGCAAACCTTAATTTATAATATACTTTTTCTTCATTTTTATTTAATAAAATCATTCTTTACTTCTTTAAATAAATGAACAATCCCCCTTGCACTTATTAGAAAAAGCTTGAATTCGGTATTGGTATTAAATGATATCTGTTTATAAAATATTTCAATAATTTATCTTCATTTGGTAAATTCTCATTATAGTAATTGCATATTCATTTTTTAATTTCATAATTTAATTAATCAATTTTCTATTGTATTCTTAAATAATTATATTATTTCTCTCATTTTTTTCTTTGTATCCTTAACATATTTTTTTTAAATTTCGACAAGTGGAAAGATCAAATCTTCTTCTAAAGATTAATTATGCACTGCATTTTTTTTTATTTACTATTTTATATTTGTGATTATATTTCTAGAAAGGAATGTTATTATAATACAACTTTTAGAAGATATTAAATATGACTTCAAATGTTTCCAAAAACTATTCTTTTCTTCTATGTGAATTAAAAAATATGAAATATTTGATTCAAAACATTGAATTTTAATTAAGATATATGTCGTAACTTGTAAATTTTAATGAGTTATTTATAATATAAAATTATTATTTTTAAAATTTTATTTTACACTTTAATGTGATAAATAAAAAATATATTGCCATTACAAAAATATTTTTATCATAAATCATGTTATTAAATATTAATATTAATGATAATAATTATCTTAAAATTATATCTAATTAATATGATGTTTGAATTTAAAATTATTTTTTTAATAAAATAAATTTAAAATTAATTATCTACTTGAATGTTGAGTAAAATGGAGAGATAACTTTTTTTCTTAGAATTGTTAGCTATATATTAATCAATTTTTTTATCTACTCCTGTTTATAAATAATTAACATGTAATTATAATATTATATTATTAAAATAAATATTCATTAGTAATATTCAATTACTACTTTCAAAAGCTTATTTTATATTGTAATATGTTAAATAAAAAATATATTGTTATTATAAAAAATTATTTCTTATCGTAAATTATATTATTATATATTAATATTAATAATAAAAATTATATGAAAATAATATTTAATTAATGAAATTTTTAAATTCAAAATTAATTACTTTCTCAAATATTGAACAAAATTAGTGAAGAGATAATTTTTTTCTTAAAGTTATTAGCTATATATTAATCAAATTTTCATCTAATTCTTTTTATAAATGATTAATATATAAATTATAATATTATATTATTAAAATAAATATTTATTCATGTAACACACAAATAATTACCTAATCTTTTTATAGTTTAAGAAATTGATTTATAAGTTTCCAAAATTAGTGTATATAAAATTTAATAATCCCAAAAATTAAAGGAGATATTTCATATATTTTTTAAATCTACCTTATTTATTAATTACCGATTATTAATTATCTTATTAATAATACAAGCTTTCTTGACTATGTACTCTTTTTTTTAAGTGTCAACCTTTGAACAATTTTTTTCTCCAAAATTATCTTCTCTTCTTTCCAATTATCTTCTTATTATATTTCCTTTTACATTAATTTTTGTTTCTCTTTTATGGATCTTTTTTATTGTAAATTTTTTAATTAATTATTATATATATTATATTTTTTAATAAAAAACTAAGATTCTTTATTTATTTAAAATCTCACTCCTTATCTATTGTTTATTCTATTATCTATCATGTATCATGTATCATCCGATTTTTTTTTTGGAATTTTTTTTGTTTGACTTGTTTCAATTTAATGTGAGATTTTTTTTCCTTTAAAATTTCTCATTTTTCTCTTTCCAAAAATACTTTTTCTTTGGCTATGTTTTTCTTATTACATTTTGCTATCCTTTTGGAATTTTTTTTGAAACTCTATTATCCTACTTATAATAGGAGGTTTTTTTTGGAAATAATTTTTTTCTATTGCTTTATACATATCAATTTTATACAAAAAATTTTCCCCTAAAATTTCTTATTTTCCTCTTTCCAATAATATTTTTTCTATGATAACCCTTTTTTTATTACATTTTGCTAATGCACATCCATCAGCCATATTTTATTTTTCTCATTTCACACATTTATTGTTATTTAAAATTTATATTATTTTTAACTATCATGTTACTTTACATCTCATGCATTTTTTTCTTTTATATACTTAATTGCATATTTATTTTTATTTCCTTTTTAACTTTTATGTTACTTTACAATTCATACATTACTTTTTTCCTTTTTCATTTTTTTCAATAATGGTAAGATTGTCATCTATTTAAATAAATTAGATATTCTAATCAATTAAATTAATCTACTATATATTTTGTTTTTAACTCTTAATTATTGCTTAACAACTTACACAATATTTTTCTTTTTTTATTTACTACATGACATGTTTTTGTTTTTTATTCATATTAGTTAATATTATTTATAACTTAAACATAAATTTCAAAAATTATTATTATTATTATTATTATTATTATTATTATTATTATTAAAATTCTTCCACCTTCAACATGTGTCAAATTCTCTTGCTTTTGTTTTTATGCCAAAAAAAATGGCAGCCCATTTGTTGAAAAAAGAAGCATTCACGCTTAATATTTTTTGCAATTCAATTCTGCATTTACTTCTACCAATTGTATTGGTATTTATTGATTTGGTTATATATTTGATTATAGAAGAGGAGGGTTTTGTTATTAGTATTAGTAAGAGTAGTAAACTACTTAGTACAAAATTTGAGGTTCAAACCCTATATATAAAAAGAAGTAAAATTTTTAAAATAATATTGAGTGCACTAGATGAATATGTCAATAAAAGCATAAACCTAAATAACTTACACTACATCTACATTATTAATCTCAATAAAATTTAATGGTTAATATTAATTCATTTTAGATAGATTTTATACTGCATATAATTTGTTTTCCTTCTCAATAAATGTATTAAATAAAAATATATACATGATTAATATACTAAAAATATTTTTAGAAGTAATATCTATATGATTAGTATTTTTTGATGGATTTTTCTATTGAAAAAAATTTATGAGTATTTTCTCAACAAACTTTTTTCATTGAAAACTCAATGGAAATTACAATTTTTGATAAAAAAAAATCTTCAAATTTTGATGATATTTTTCATTGAAAATCATGAAAATTGTAACAATGTTTATGAAAGCAATTTTTTTTATAGAAGCAAATACTTCTTCTCTAAAATGTTAAAGATGATTTAAAATTTTATCATATAAAATCTTTTTATAGAAATAGAAATTCATTAAAAGCATATACATCAATGTTATTTGTTGTCTTTCATTTTTAATTAGAAGTAATCTTAACAGATGGAGAATAAAAAAAGTTGTGAAAATTTTCCATTTATTTAATTTTTTTATTTCCCTTTGTTATACCTCTTTTTAAGTTGAAAATTTTTATTTATTTATAGATTCAAATTTTGAAAAACTCATAAAGAAGATTATATTTTATAACAAAAATCAGTTAATTTTGCCTATCTGTATTTTATAAAAAGCAATGTATATGACGGGTTATAACATCTATAGGCCTAAATTTACTAGCTTAGATAAAAAAATGTAGTGTTTGACTCGGATATAGTCGGCCCACCGCAAAGGCCAAATTGAAGAAGGGATTTCCTTTCATCCCATTAAAAAATGTATGGGTTTTGCAAGTTTAAATTTTTATACTATCTTTTTTAATTATGTTATATATATATTTTTGTAAAAGATATATTTTTGAAATTTTTTTGTGTTATATAGGTTTTGTCAATAAAGCCATAATTTTAATATACTCGAAGCATGTAAAATAAATGAAAAATATAATATCTTATAAAAAATTACAAAAAATAAATAATTTTTTAAATTATAGATTTCCATAAAAAGGTTAAAAAACAAATTACATTAAATCATTATCCAAAGAAATCTAGAAATTATGGAAAGGGAAAGTAAGGCACATAAGGACACTACAAGAAATAATGCCAACACCGACGATAATTATCGTCATTGAAAGCTTCGACTTTTAGCGACGAAAATTGTCGTCGCTAAAGATTAAATTTTTTGCTTTATCATTGGTGAATGTTTTTAATTTTTATTGATGACTTTTCAATGATGAAACGATGATCGAGAATATTGTCGTCGTTGAAGGATTCTTTTGTAAATATCCCCATTCGCCATTTAACTCTCATTTTGCATGCAAAAAGGGGATGGCAGTAGAGAAAGAAACACTGGATAAGTATTAGTTTTATTTTTTTTAATGCATTATTTTTTTATTTATATAATTTTTATAATATATTTTTTATTTATATGTTTTTGTAATGTAATCATGAATTCTTCTCCAACTTGCCTTAAAATATCTTCGGTTCTATTTTTCTACAGAGCACAAAATTGTTTGAGCAGCAAATATTATGAAAAATTACTGAAGCTAATTGGAAGGGTCAGTATGTCTCATTTATCTGCATTTGCACCTGCACTTTAATTGATTTTCTTTTTCAAATTGACCTAACTTTCTAACAAAGAAAATAAGGGAAATCAAAAAGGAGGTGCAGATGCATTTGCAAAAGAATATCATGCTAAACCGTTGGCATTCATCTAAAATTATAATATAATATAAAAATATATTAATAAAAATAAATATATAAATTAAAATAATTTATAACTTATTAAATTAATTTTTAATAAATTAATACATTAAATATTTTTAAAAATTAATTTATAATTTATTAATTAATTTATTAAATTATAAGTTAATTTAAATTTTGTCTGAACTTTTAGTGACAACAAGTTGAAATGTCATCGCTAAAAATTATTTTCAGTGACGACTTTATCGTTGCTTAAGAGTGGGTGAAATTTAAAAAAAATTTTTCTGGGATGACATTATTGTTGCTAAAAGTTGAAATGTCGTCACTAAAAATTATTTTCAATGACGACTTTGTCATCACTAAAAAGTAAAATTCAAAAAAAATTTAAAATTTTTTCTCCAATGATTTTGTCGTCATAAAAACTTACTTTTTACCAATGACAATAATGTTGTCGGTGTTGGTCACTTCAGTGATGAATTTTTGCTGACGACATTTTTTACGATGATAATTTCATTTAGTGACGATCGAAAAGACTACATCGACAACAAATGTCGTCGCTAAAATTTTTTTTTTTTCTTGTAATGGGATGACATTAACCATGTGGAAGTTGGACCATATTGCATGATAGCCATGGAGCCTAGTCTCTTATGCTTTGATCTTTGGTCTCTTCGTTACTTCCAAGTTGCCAACATCCAAGAGATTTTCACAAAATTGAATATACCAATATTTTAAAAACTGGACTAGTCATTGAACAAAAAATGAGAGTGGTTCAAGGTTTAATAGTTCAACTAGAATCTAATTGGGGTTGAACCGAAATTATAATATAAAGTGTAAATTAAAAGTTTTAATATATAAATATATAGTTAAAAATAATTAAAATATCATAAAGTTAAATTTATGTATATAAAATATAAAAATATTTAAAAAAATTTTAAATAATTTTAAATTTTCATAAGTTTATAATTTAAATTATCACAAAAAAATTAATATTGAACTCAATTTTTAGTTATAGTATCTTTCATTTATATATACAAGGTAATTTTTACTATTTAAAATTTTAAACTTTGAATATATCTACAATATCAAGTAAAAATAATATTATTTTTGTAAATATTTAAATAATAATATTTTTTGATAAAAAATTGGTCGAATCGTAAAAATCATGATTGGTTCACCCGATTTGACTAGTTTATCATTGGTTCATCAATTTTCTGACTAATTTTTTTTAAAATCGATTTTAGAGGTTAACTGGATTGGCTAGGTGACCATTCATGATTTTTTCGGTTCAACTAGCCATTTCAATATGATTTTTTTAAATCTTGGAATATACTTTAGTTGTGTTTTGAAAAATAAATATTATATGTAAGTTATATAATATATAATTCTAGACTATCAAAATAATATTAAAAATAAAAAAAAGAATTGTTATGATGTATTACTCAATATAAAAATGATTTAACAAAATAGATATATAACATATAACATTAATCTAATCATAATTGGTCAAATTGATTCTTTTTTTTATACGATTTAGTAAATAAGAAAATTTTAAAAATATCACCCAATTTCTTGTAAAAAATTTGAATAAGAACTTTAAAATATAGCTTAAAATTTTGTATAAATTATAGTGTAAAGGGAATATGTTTTCAAATATATTTCAATTAATTGAAGAATTGATTAACTCGTTCAACTATTTTTTGACAAGATAATATAATAAGGAACTTCACCTCCTAAAAGGTTAAATATTTCTACCATTAGATTGCATTGAATGTATTAAAACTTGTGTTTTTAACTTTAATTTACTTGTCTTAAGATTAAAAAAAAAGTAATCCAACAATGAAACATTCAAACTTTTAAAAAGAAGAATTCTTAATAGCAATACTCTTTTTAAATTAAGTTACTCCTTTTTAATAATAAAATTGATTAAATCATTAGATCTATACATATATACAATTAAATGAGTTGAAACTTAAAATGCAAAGAAAAATAATAATTGACTATCATTCCTGATCTATAAAAATTAAGTATAATTATCTATTTTCAATAAGAAATTTTAAAATTTCTAATATTTACTAAATGCTTCATCTAAATAGAAGATTAAATAATATTGAATATTATTTGATTAAAAGCTCTCTATTTAAGAAGAATTATTGCTATTTTAATTATTTCTTTATCGAAACCAATTATTAAGGTCATGGTGAAAATTGTTAGAACACCAAGAACACTTTCTACAAGATTTAAGGGATGGTGTAAAATGCAAAGCACTAGGGAAAGAAACTAGTTTAAAAGAAGACTATTTCACTTATTCTTACATTTAATTTTGTTACATTACAACACTAACTTCGTCACACATACCATTGCAATTAATTGCATTAACTACTTTAACTAACTAACTCGTAACTAACTCATTATAACATACCTCTTGATCTAAATTGTCAAAAGTAACCAAACCATTTTTGCTTCTTAGTTTTTCAAAATTTTATCTTTATTGCAAACTAATCCTTAAACATGTAGAACAAGACTTCAACTTTTCTTTTTGTTCACTTGGTCCCAAATGAAATGGAACCTTGTCTCTGTATATTTACTTCTCTTAAGTGTTATGGTTCTTTGTTAGAGTAATGATAGACACATCATCCATATAGGGCTTTATCGGTCACTAATGTCCATAGGTAGCAAAGCTAACAAGCTTTTTAACTAGGCTAATTTGACATGCTCCAATAGATATAGCCATATACTTTACTTCACAAGATGATACAATAAATATAAATTATTTCTTTGATCACCATGAAAAATAGGTGTCATCAAATAGAAACATATATATCTAATGTACTTTTATAATTTTCTTTATTTGCACATTGAGTATCTAACAATCTTAACTTTTAAATTATTAGAAAATAACAATCTTAAGCTAATGGTACTTTTTATGTACTTTAGGATTCTTTTGGCTACCTATAGAGCCATTAATTTAGCCTATAGGTTGCCAGCTAGCCAATTTATCCATGGGCCTGTAAGGATTCAAGCTTCTAAACGTGAGATTCATTTAAATGTAGGTCAAACTTGGTCCAATTCACATAGCTTGTGGTCCATGCAAACCAACCTATAAACAAACTAGCTAGGTTTGCATATATATTTCTTAATTTTTATATAGATTAAAAATTTTAATCTATACAAAATTATACTCTTCTATCTTACTTTTAATTATATATAATTGTGTTATGAGTTATTTATAGATGATATTTTTATTTTATAAGTATTTTATGACTTATTATATATGTATAGTATTTTTTAAGTTATATATAGATTTTAAATATATTATGAGTTATTTATGGGTGGATATATAGTATTTTGGAATGATTTTAAAAATATTTATTAATTAAAAGTTTAAAATTTTAAAATAATTTAAATTTTAAAAAATGGCTTATGATTTAGCTTACTTATCCATGGACCCGTGCAAACTAGACTAGAGCTTCTAATGAAGGTTGATGAAAGATATGGGCAAGCTTATCTTGGTTCGTTTTTATCGACTCACTAACAAGTTAGTCTAATTGCCTACAAGTGAGATTGTATAAGATGTTCTTTGACTTGAGGGTTAAGCTTAATTTATAAGTGATGTCATTTAGTATCACACAAATATCTCAAGCTTTCTATGATATTTTTATAAAGAGTTAGGTTTACTAGTCATCTTTTTTTCCCACTCATTTAAGGCTTATATCTATTGGTGCATCAATAACAT
Source organism: Sindora glabra (assembly GCA_020226215.1). Classification (NCBI taxonomy): domain Eukaryota; kingdom Viridiplantae; phylum Streptophyta; class Magnoliopsida; order Fabales; family Fabaceae; genus Sindora; species Sindora glabra. Next base: position 116,285,465 of record CM035226.1, read on the forward strand.
TGTTATTAGCCATGTTGAACTTTAATAGTACACTTGTAAGATAATTTCTCCAATTCCCCTTACTTTATTTCTTCAAACTCCTCTGTTTGCATTTCATCATTACCTTTCAGTAGTAGATCATAAAATATAAAGGTACACAATAATATAGTTATATGTTTTACATATACTTAAAGGCCATATTTAGTAATACATTTCTCAAAATCAAACTATATGAAGAAAGTAACTATTCTTTTATTCTAGGCTTTGGGGCTTGTTTTAGTACATATAAGGACTTCCTTCCCCTATATCCTTTATGTTTACTCCTTGAGATTTCAAAGCCTAATGGTTGTTGAATATAAACTTCTTCATCAAAAGGTCGTCGATGAAGTTTTCATTTCTTGTGAGTTGTAATAAATCTTATTATTTTTATTATTGTGATTGGTAAGAATGCTTCATTAAAGTTAACTCCATGTTTATGTAGAAAATCTTTTACCACTAGTCTTATTTTATATCTATCATCTTTTACATTTGGTTTGATCATAGTTCTAAACTCGTTTAACAATAATGGATCTTTTCGCTTTTGGTAATTTCACAAGTTCCTATATTCAATTCCTTTCAATTGCACTACTTTTATCTTTTATAGCCTTGATCCATCTATTAATCTTAATTACTTATTCAAAATTGACCAGTAATGCTTTTGGAAACAATGCCATAAGTGATTAAATTATTAGGAATTACTATAAAATCTCAAAGTTTTAATAACAACTTCCTGTTTCTTTAATGCCTTTGCTATCTTGTTAATAATTGTCCAAGTTCTTATTTTGTAACCTCATTGACATTTTTATTAATCTCATTTCCTAGTTCAAACATTATAGAGCTCCTTGGTTAGTCATCTGCTACCTTTTTTTTATTTTTCCTATGTTGCAATTTCATAAAAATTACATCTCTACTAATGATTATCTTTTTAGTAAAAAGATTGAAAAGTTTATAGCCATCATTATGATAATATCCTATAAATATAACTTTTCCATTTCTATGATCTAGCTTTTTCCCTTTCTCTTTAAGTGTATAAACAAAGCATAAAGAGCCAAACACCTTTAAATGATTCATACTAAGCTTCCCACATTTCTTTAGAAGTTTTCATGTTTAATCTTTTAATTATATATTTGTTAAGGACACATATGACATATTCTAATCCTTACTCCCAGTATTAGTTTGAACTTTTTTAGTTTTTACATGCTTCTTGCCATGTTCGTGATTGCTTTATTTCCCTTCTCAAATATTCCATTATGCTGAGGTGAGTAAGGCATAATGATTTTATGAATTACCATCTTGCAAAAATCATTAAATCACATGAAGTTGTACTTTCCTCTTTCATTTGTATGTAACACTTTATTAAGCTTCCTATTTTATTTCTTTAGCATGATTCTAAATGTTTTTGATACTAGAGAAAAGTTCTTAATGTTATTTCTCTATTCTACATGCTTCTTAAATTTTTTTTCATGTTAAGATATATATTTATGCCTAATACCATTTGATTCTTATTGAATTTATATAAATTTTTAAAGTTTAGATGAACAAACCTCAAAAACCAAATTTGGCTCTCCTTATTTATAATTGCTATAAAACTTTCATACTTACTATTGCATATTTCAACTACACAGGTCCTATGCTTTAATAATGAGGCCCTTTAATAAGTCCCTCTCCTTTTCATCATAAACTTTTATTTGTCATCATTTTATCTTCATAACATATCTTTTCTCAAGTAATTAGTTAAGGCTTAATAAGTTGTTCACTATAATTGGGTTATAAAATACATTTCAAACATAAGTATAGCTTCTATCTTTCTATTATATTCAAATCTTACCTTTATCCATAACTAGAACTATACTATCATCAATAAACTTTACTTTGAATTTTATTGAGCTATCCAAATTAATAAACCATTCTTTTTTTTATTATATGATTGTTATAACTTGTGTCTAAGAACTATAAGGTGTACCTTGAGTCTTGTTTCCGTGGTGGAATTTACCATAAATTAAACATTTTCATATTATTTATTTTTTTGCACAAGCCTCGTAACTTTTTCATTTTTCTTATTATCTTTCTTTGATTTATATTCACTAGCCAAATAGGCCAATATTTGGCATTCATAACATTGAATTCTTGACTGACCAAATTTCCTTCCTTTGTCTTTCATTTTCTTTGTGGATTCCAATTTTTGGAATTAGCTTGACTTTTCTAGCCTAAATCTTATTTTTCATTATCAACACCTTCATATGACTTTGAGCCTTAACCTTATAAATTGTTGTCATGTCATTTCCTCTATCATAACCTTAATTCTCAATTTTTTTTTCAATTCTACTTTTTCCAATTTGACTCTTGCTAGATCAAGGATTGGGATCAAAGGGCTTGTTTAATCTATCCATTTAATCCTTGTTCATGGGATTTTGCATCTCTTTAATGGTCATCCTTTCAAGGTATTCTTCAATGGCTATTATTATGAAGTTAAATCTTAAAGCCAAAGTTCTAAGTATTTTTCTATAATTGGCAAATCTTCAATTTGAGCTCCATTCGCTTTCATTTGATTAGTCAATGATAATATATTAGTGAAATACTTATCCATGCTCTCTTTATCATTCATTTACAAAAGTCTAAATTGTTTTCTCAAAGTCCTAAACTAAACTTTCTTAATTTTATTAGCTTTTTTGAAGGTCTTCTAAAAAATGTCCCATACTTCCTTAACAATTATTACTGCAACTATCTTCTCAAAGACTACATTATCCACACTTTGATAGATAAAATATAATACTTTGTATTCTTTCTTTTTGTTCTTCAAATGAATCTTGTGTTGTGCTTTAGTTAGATATTCCATAAGGTTTACAACTCCATTTGCAATGACATTATGAACCTTTTGATACCAAAATAGTGTTGCAAATTGTTAGCAAAAATTCAATTTGAGGTGTGTTAGAGACATTACTTTTAAAGATTATTTTTACTCTTCAAAATGTGTAAAGTTTTTGATATCCTTATATAACAGATCTTCTGGTTATGTGCACTCATAACTAGAGAGTAAGAATAACAAAAATATTATACATTTAGCTAAGAAATTCGAGAGAAAAAATGTAGGAGCATAGAACTTTTCATTACATCAAATCACTTTAAGACATTAGATATTTATATAGAAAAAATAGTTTAAAGAAAATTAAAATAAAAGGATAATTAATAAAATACGATAAAATAATCAAATTTTATGATTACAATAATCAAATAAATCATAATTATCTATAATAAATCTAATATAATAACCAAATCATAACTAAAAATATTTAAAAGAAAATATTTAATAATTAATAATTATGATAAAATGATAATTGAATATTTCAATCAAATCTTTTAAAATATTTTCTAACAATCCTTTACATATTTCAAAAAATTGAAATAAGAAAATAGAAATATTGATGGGTTTTTTAGAAAAGTGTAAATATATGTATTTGGTGTTTTTTTTACTATAAACTAAATTTAGATAGAATGAGACATAATCTACAAATTACCAGTGAAGGACATAACTTTTATGAATTGATAATCTCTTATTGTAAATTAGTAGTTTTACCAATCATATATATTTTTTAGTATTTTTATTATTCAATACGATTTTGCACTAATAGGCTATAACTGCACTCAATAATTCATGATTGCTTAGAGATTTCACCAAACCTCATAGAAGTAGCCTGATTTCATACTCTTATATGTGATTCTATCAAGTTTGCACTATAATTGCCCAAAAGGGTTATGAAATTTAGTAAGAGTAAAGCTCATCCTTACTTTTAGTTTCCAATTTTAAGGCACTAATCTCATACACTATATGAGGAACTTATAAATAAAATTTAGTGTTTTCATAACTAATATTGACTTATTATTATATATATGAACTTACTTCATTGTATTTCTAGTCATATAAGTTAGAGTACTATAAATGTTAATTTCCTAAGAAGTTTTTATACTTAACGTTGTTGTGGTGTTAACATTATGTCATTATCCTTATGATTTTAATAGCCATGATTACACTAACTTCAGCTATATCTTTCATATCAAAATTTTAGGATGAGAAACTTTTAGTCTCATGCATTATATGAAGACTAGTGTCAAAAATAAGAATATCATTAATGTATAAATTGATGATCACACTTTTATTATTTTTCATATTTTGTACATACACATTTATCCACTTCAACATATGAAAAATTATTGTTTGTTAAAGTTTGATTAAATTTCTTTATCATTGTTTAGATGCTTGATTTAGACTATATAAAAACTTTTTCATCTTATAGACTTTATTTTCTTATCTTGGGACCTCACAACTCTTAAGTCACATTATATAAATTTTTTCCTTTAAGTAGCCATTTAAAAATGCAACTTTTATAATCATTTGATGTACAATTAATTTGAAAATAGAACATTGATGATTTACATTTAATTGAAAACCTGATAAAATAATCTTTCTTTCTATTCTATGCTTTTTTTTAGCCTTTTTTTAATATGTAGGGATTGTTGTAAATGGTAAGGTATTTGAAAAGGTTTAGTTCCATATTGATTAAGTTAAACTTCACATAAGTGAATTAACAAGTGAAGAAAGTGGTAAGTTTGCGTGCACATGGTGACCTAAAGCAATTGTAACTAATGGATTTAATCCCTACACGTGAATATCTTGTAAAAGCTTGATCCAAGTCTTTTTGTTAAAATTAAAATAATTTTTTTGATATTTTAACTAACTTTTTTTAAGAATTATATTTTTTTTATCCGTTGAAAAGTAAAACATGTTTCTTAATTTTTCTCTCAAGATTTACTACTAATGTTCCCTAGTCTTTTTTGTAACAAACTAAACATTATCTATAACAACCTAAATATCTCTTCGATATTTATGTTTTGCAACATTATTTTCTCCTTAGCTTGCCTATAAATATAACAAACCACTTATTTCAATACATTGAAATTTACAACTTTCAACTTTTTCTATGTTTCTCTTAAACATTTCTCTATTTTCAAAGTTTGTTCTTCTGCATTGAAAGCTCATTTTTCTTTGTTGGGTTTAACATTTTTCTACTGATTGCACTTGTTATATTTGTATGTTTCAAAGCAAATGAGCTTGTTGAATTCTAAGAGAGTTATTGATTCAACTTTTGTATAGAGAGCATCAGATAATTCCTTAAAAATAATGAAATATCTCATATCTCAAGCTACTTAATATTTACAACAAATAGAATCTTTATCTATAAGCTCTATCTCTCAAAGTCCTTTCAATCTAAAGTTAGGATGGTTGTAATAAATGATCCACCCACATTGGCTGTTGAACCTTGGTCTAGATGCTAAGATATTTGAACATTAAGAAGACAAGAACACTTTCTACAAAGATTTAAAAAATAATGTAGAATGCAAAATACAAAATAGGAAACCAATAATAAAGAAGAAGATTTTTTTAGTCATTCATACATCTAACTTTGATACAAGGCTTCCTTTTATATTGATGTATTATAACACTAACTATGTCACATACATGATTGCAACTAATTACATAAGCTAACTTTTAACCATCATTTTGTAACTAACTCATTACTACTAACTTTCTTGACAACCAGTGGCAAAGCCTTGTATGGTTTTGAAGGGTTTTAACCTCTCAAAATTTTTTAAATATACATATTTTATTTACACTTTTAAAGTTTTTTTTAAATAAATATATACACACACACCTTAAAATTTGTAAATTTCATATAAAAATTTAACAATATACATTTTAGTTACCCCAATAAAATTTATCTAACTTTGCTTGTGTTAGTAGCTTCATAATTTGGATTATATTATAACTTTATTTCATGTAACAAATAAGTTAAGTTATAATTTATTATTTTGATAAATAAATTATTAGTTAGCTTTTAAAGGTATTTTGCACATTAACTTATTAAAAAAAAGTTCTGATTTAATAAGTTACCTTAAATAATTTATAACTTATGAGCTGATAACTTTCAAATATTTTTTAAATTTATTTTTTTATTTTTATTAATTTATAACTTATGCCCTTCATAAATAATTATTTTTAAATAATAGATAAATAAAAATTAAGTAAGGAAATAAACATATATAATATCATAAATTTATTATAAATAATAACATAAAAAAGAAACAAGTAAATAAATATATTATGTCATAAATTATAATTAATGATATTTTGTTAAAAATAATAATTAAATACAAATTATGTTGGTAAATAAATATGTACAATTATAAAATATAATTAATTAAATTTTTGGTATCTATATTTTTTATTTTGAATATTTAAATTTTGTTAATATAATTTATTACTTAAATAAATATGAATAAATTTAATTTATATATATTTATATTAATATATCCCTTTATATCATTTTACATTTTTAACTAATTTAATAACTAATTTTATAAAATACTTTTTATATAATCAATTAACTTATTAATTATTAATTTATTTATCAGTTACTAATTAATTTATCAATTAGTAAGTAGTTTATTAGCTAATTACATAAAATAAAACTTATAACAAAAATGCTTGGGAGAGAACTGAAATTTTTCTTAAATTTGCATTTAAGGGAAATCATATTCATTCTTTCAGCTTGTTAAAGAAATGAGCTCGTCACTTTAAACTAACCGGAAGCTTAATTTGATTGATTTGATGCCAGTTGTTATTGCTTTTCTTGATTTGTTAGGGTTTAGATTAAAAAATTAAAAATGCTCAAGTCATGAGTCAATAAATCGGTGGAAAGATAGTTGACCTTAAGGAGTTAGAGAGGGGAGGAATTCTGCCAAGCCCATAAATTATGTATCCTTGAATCAATAAAATATTGTTAACAATTTAAAAAGTTAATTTAGAATTAATTATTTCGTTAAAAATTAATAAAAAAGTAATATTTTAATAGTTTGGGACACATAATTCATATATCCACTCACCAAGCAAATATTTATGATTGAAAGGGGCCAGGGTTGGTTGCATATTTGGTGTCTGTAAAGAAATCGACAGGTTGGCCTCAACGTGAATGGCGCTGTACTTGTGTTTTTAATGACCATTCTAAAAGCATTCACCGGAAACCAAAGACTTGGGTCATTGACGAATTCATTAATCTCTTATTCAGTTGGAAAGAAAACAGTTTTTTTTTTTTTAATCGAGAAAATTGAAAGAATTTTTTGTGTATTTGAATTGACAAGAAATTTATAATTACAAATTTTATCTTTAACTTTTTTCTTTTTTATTTATCCAAATAAAAGAAGAAAAAAATTTCAAAAATTTATTTTTTTCATTTTCTTTTTCTCCATTCAACCAAAGCTTAAATTTGAAATTAATTCAAATGGAAAATTTAGTATTTTAATAAATAATTACGACACACAATTCTCAAAAGATATGCAATGTATAAGTAATCTACTGAGGCCAGATTGCTATGTTTAAGAGAACATTATGTTTTTGAACTTACAACGACATAATTTCCTGACTAATTTATAAAAATTTTGATTTTTTTATTAGTTAACAGCAAATTATTAACACTTGATTTACATGTTGATATAAAAAATCACAATTTGATCAGAACTTTAATAAAATGAGATAATTGTATATACTATATATAATTGAGTACAACAAAGATCAGTGAGCAGATATAGAATAGAATTCCATAATACAAGGATGATTAACGTTTGACAGCTATTTTGCTTTCTTGAATGGCCATATCATTGACGTATTGAGATTAGAGAAAAAAGTATGTTGTCGAATCAGTCAGTAAATTTAGTTTTTCTTGATACATAATTAGTAAATTTAGTTTGTTATATTTTATTGATCATAATTTTTTTTTATTTAGCCATTTAGTATCTAACAAATTTTATTGAATTACTAACTAATTCAAATTCGAGTCGGATCAGATTCAATGTGATCAAACTCTCCTAATACTATTCGCTCCATCTATAAAATATGAATTCAAGATCTTAATTAAAGAGTGTTGCACTTCTTATCACTCGGATCGACAGTAATTTAATCAGTCATTTTTAATTTAGTTTAAATCTCTGCAATCAAACAAACTTTGATTTTATAGATCATAATCTGGATTCTTTTTAACCTCCCATATTGTCTACGAATTCAAATTGATTTCAGCGGCTCCGCGCTCTTGCTTAGTGATTACTGTCCCTGCTTCTAGGGTTTGAAGGGGAAAAGGGACAACAATAAAAAGGGTATGGTTAGAGAACAACAAAAATGTATACCTTACACGTAACTTGGATGTGAGTTCTTTACACCCTTGGATCGATTTGGATGTGAGTTTTTTAAGGTTTTGTTTATTTTATTAGAAAATATTAAAATATAAAATATTAAGATGAAAGAAAAGTATTTTATTTATTTAATATTAAATATGAAAAATTTACAGAAAGTAACTTCTCTTATTTAAAAAAATTATTTTTCTTTAATTTTTAAATTTTTAAGTATTATTTTTTTAATTATTAATGTAAATAGTATATCATCCTTTTCTTAATATATATGTAAATAATATTTTTCTATTAAATATACTTTTTGATGAAAGAATATAAATAAGATTTAATTATTTTGTGAGAGGGTAAAATGAGAAAAAGAATGTGGATATGCCATCATCGAGAAGACAAAGACTCTTTTGTCTATTTTTATTTACAAATAATCTATTCTTTTTTATAATGATACTCGTATGGGTAGATTTTTTATTATACATTTCCATTGTCATTAAAATTTTCAATCTTCTTATTTATTTTTATTTTTCCATTTTATTAAAATAATATATTTTATTTTTATCCATATCTTATAATAATTTTTTAATTAATAAAAATTAAATTATATATAATAATTATCCAAAAATGTTAGTAGTACTAACATGGAAAAGAATAATATAAAATTTTTGTACAAGTTTATTTCAAAAAAATTATATTTAAATCGAATGATTGCATACATAATTTTAATTTGAGTAAATATAGTATTTAGTCCTTCATTTATAAAAGTCATTACTATTATGTTCCTCAAATTTTACAACTAATAATATTAATTTTTTATTTTTTCTTTATTTATAATTATTGGTTTCTCCTTTTACTTGTAATATTGAAATAAATAAAAAAATATTGAAATTAATTGTCAGACTTCATCTTAATAATGTGAAATACATACATACATACATACATACATACATACATATATATATATATATATATATATATATATATATATATATATATATATATATATATATATATATATATATTACAATTTATTTTAGTATGTAGTGTAAGTGAAGAAAGAGATGAATAATTATACTAAAGGAATAAATAAGGTACTAATAGTTTTAATTATGAAATTTGAAGAATATAAATTAGAGGTTGATTGTTGTGTCCAATCTTTTAATTTTGGACGGTATAAGTTTCACACTCATATTTGTATTGTATCCCATAAAATTCACAAAAAATCTCCTTACTTATTTTCATATTCATTTTTAAGATAACTTGAATGAATAAAAATTATCGGATACCCATTCAAATTGTTACCCCTACGTTTGAGAAGGTAGATTTTTGCCCCTAATGTATTTGTTATCACATTGCCGCCTCTACTATTGTTTTTTTTTTATTTGATGCAAATAGAAAATAATTATGTTCTATTAAAATATTTTCAATTTTATTTCCCCTCTTATAAAACTTTAATCCATCTTTACGCCGTAATTGCACAAATAGCTATCTTCTTAATTTCATATTTTCAAAAGAATTTTAATATTAAATATAATTGGTCAAAATTTCAAAAGATTAATATATATTAAAGTAAATCAAAATTCTCGTAATAATTTAAAATGCGCACTACTTAAATTCATGTTTCACAAAATATGTTTCACATTGGTATAAAATTATATTTTTATAATAATTTATTTTCAGTTGTTTTACATCGCGTATGAAAAATCTATTGACTGAAAAGTGTAATAACTCACTTTTTAAAATATTAAAGTAAAGCTGAATCTAGTAAAAAAAAATTAAAACAATATGTATACATATAAAACTTGTAAATTTATAATAAAAAATCATATTTTTCATAAATATTTTTTGTTAAGTAATTGCTTTATGGTTAGTTGCAAATTTTTTAAAATATTCTGTGTTGAAACATGAGTCAATTCATGAATAATAATTCTCTATTACATGTAAAATTTAAATTTGAAAAAATTAATACTCAATTAATTCAAATTTGATTTAAAGTATAGATAGATAAATAATAATCTTAAGATTTAGACATGAAGTATTCTAAAAAAAAAGTTAGCATCTAATATCAATGGTAATTACTAAATAAATGAACACAAAATAAATGCCAAGAAAGTTTCAGCCTATCGTTTTTTATAATATTAACATTTAACTAATCTAAGTTTGATGTTAATTATAAATGGATAAATCCATAATTGATCTAATACGCCTCTCTTGTGACAAGGTGAAAAATTGATCCAATTCATTTGCTCAAAAAACTCAAATGAACGAGTATTGTTAAACCAAAAATGCATATGAATAATCAAATAAATATGTGTCACAATTATTCTTTGTAATCTTATGTGAAATAAAATAGTAATAATTAATATCTTTGAAAATGTAGCATGGGTAACTTCTATCAATAACGCATTCTCGATCGCTAAATATCATTTAAAGTAATTGATCTAATAATATTAAATTATTTTTTTAATTTGAGATTTGTAAGTTTGATCTTTTAAGGCATCAATTTCTTATTAATAAAGGAGAGAAAACTCTTAATACTGTTAATACTGTAGCAACGAATTTATCTTTTAAACAGTAATATTTAAAAATAGTAATTAATGCTAATTATTCATATTTTTTTCGTAGTATTAAAAAATTTATTAATATTCTAATTTTCAAAATAATTGATCCACTTGATTACTGTTTTATTTTAAAAAAAATAGAAATGGGGTCTTCACCTAAAATAAACAACGCATGGACGATGTGAGGATGGATACAGGAACCGACCGCGACGTTGGCGGTACGAGGCCATGTGCTTCTATGCGGCGCTTTTTCAAATTATCATATTACTAACGGTTTATGAGATTCTGTCGCTAGGTGTTTTATATTGTTCATTTGGTCTAACGCCCCTTAACACCGTCACAGATTTTCTCTTACCTCCATTTTTTTATTTACTTTTTTTAAATTAATAATAAGTCTGATAATATTTAATATTATTGTATGAATTCTCCTCCTTCAATGTTTTAAATTGAAACTTAAAAAGTTGTGTGTATTTTTTTTGAAAATAATTTTTTATTTTTCTATTTTTAAAAATAAAAATTCTTTCCTGTGAATTATTTTTGTAATTTGTTTTCAAAAATTATAATTTTAAATGCACAATTATAACAAATGCATTAGCTCACAGAAGCTTTATACTTGAGCTATATTTGTGCATCCAACATTTTCTTTAGACATGTTATAGGATTGCAATACGTATTACCATTATTTATCAGCAAATATATCTATTTTCAGCAAATAAATGATTAATGTGAACTTGAATTTTAAGTAAAAATTATAATAATGTGGATTCCTTTTATATAAAAAATTGTTTATTAAAGGCAATGACTCTGTCATTCCATTTGATTCAAAGTTAGGAAGAATAATTTTCTGTCACCCTTAGAATTTGCATTTGATTTGGATGAGTAAGGTAATTTTTTATCGGTTTGCACTTTGCAATACTCGGCTCCTAAAACTCTAACGGCGGTGAAAAGCCGCTAACGGCGTGAGGCGGTCGTCAACTCTGCCCCTACGGTATCTCGGAGCCGTGTTCAAGCGGGTCCCGAAGGTCGTTGATCCCAGCGCATCAACTATTCTCTTCCAAGTCTCGTCCCCGATTTTCGATTTTTAAAAAAGTTTAATTTTTAATAATATCAGGAACGTCAAATTATTATTTATACTTTTAATAGTGTAATAATATTTGATATTATATTTAAAATTTTATTTCTTTTATGTTGTAGATTTCAACTCTTATATCCTTATATATATATATTAAAAAAATTATTACCAGAACCATTAAGAAAAATAATGTCAAATTACTTGAAACATAAAAACGAAGTTAAATCAGAACACTGAAAGAAAAGAAAAGTCACAAAATAAAATTAAATGTCACTGCTAAAATAATTAGTTCTTATGTTGTAATAACTTCAATATTTTAAAATTTTTATTTTTTATTATACTTAAATTCAAAATTTTATGTGCATAAATAAAATGAATTACCACCGAAGCAATTGACAAAAAATTCCGAACTTAATAGATGTCACAGGACAATGTCTTTAGGAAACAGCTGGTTAGTTTAATGGGAGTACTACGGGCAAAGAGTTAGAAGTTTCATATCCTTCTCTCTTCGAGTGGGGTCATCTTTTTCATCTGTAAATGACAGCCTAATCGCCAGCCTGGAAAAAGGTGTTTGCAGCCACACTAAAAACCTCAACTTGATGACCTCTCCGTAATGGGATTCACATTCATGTGATCTGAAAACTTGGTTTTTCTCTCTGTTTCAGACTTTGCAGCAGATTCTTCATATTTTTGCTTCTTCCACTGAGGTATGAGTAACATGAGAACTAATATTTTTAGTTCATTTACGTCAGAAACTTCTAGCTAGTTGAATTTTTTTACCACCATAGCTGAACAAGGTTTTGCTTTTGTTTTTGTATTCACTTGTGACGTTTATGTTTGTTTTGTTGTCTGTTCCTTGCAATTGAAATGTATGGTTCTGGGCATTGGATTGAATAGATCCGGTTTTTGCTGCAGGTTTTCTGTGGCTTGGCCTTAAGCTGTTTGAGGAAAGGATTACAGCTTTTTGCTCATTTGATGTGAACTTCAAGTCTTTTTGGCATCAGGATTTGAAATTGTAATGAGGTTGAAGTAAGCCCTTTTATAAGTTTTGGGGGTTGGTTTCTATCAATCTGTTTTTGGTGAGTTGGGCATCCAGCCACCTGTTTATGGACTGGTGAGACCCGGGTCAATTTTAATGGTGAAGATGAAAATTGTGAAGATAATTCCTTTTCTTTTGGTTGTTTTCTTGTTTTTGGTAGATTTGTCATTTGCCTTATTCACCCCTTCTGATAATTATCTCATTGCTTGTGGTTCATCCCAAAAAATCACCTTCCAACGTCGTACTTTTGTTTCTGATTCCGTGCATCCTTCATTAGTATTGAAAGCTGGGAATTCTACTGTTGCTAGTTCAAATTCTAGTGCCCCATCTCCAATTTACCAATCAGCTCGAATTTTCACCGAGAAAGCTTCCTATAAATTTGAAATCCAACAAGAAGGTCGGCATTGGGTCCGGCTTTATTTTTTCCCTGTCCCAAACTCTGGCCACAACTTGAATTCTGCATCGTTAACAGTAGTTACTGATAATTTTGTTCTGTTGAATAACTTCACTTTTCGGAACTACAATGGTTCTTATATGTTCAAGGAGTATGCAATCAATGTTGATTCTGATACCTTGACTCTCACCTTCATTCCTTCTAACGGTTCAGTAGGCTTTGTTAATGCAATTGAAGTTGTGTCAATGCCAAATGAGTTATTTGTTGATCAGGCATTGGCCCTAAACGCAACAGAACCATTCAATGGCCTTTCGGGACTTGCCTTCGAAACTGTTTACCGTTTAAACATAGGGGGTCCTTTGCTTACTTCCGAAAATGACACTCTTGGTAGGACTTGGGTGAATGATCAGAAGTACCTCCACGTGAACACCTCTGCTCTTAATGTTTCTGTCGACCCTTCAAGAATTAAATATCCTGCGGCCGTTACGCCGGAGACAGCACCAAATTGGGTTTATGCAACTGCCGAAACAATGGGAGATGCAAATGTACCCAATTCAAATTTCAACATTACCTGGGTCTTCCCCGTGGATCCAAACTTTACATATTTCATTAGGGTGCATTTTTGCGATATTATCAGCAAATCCCTTAATACTTTGGTTTTCAATCTGTTCATAAATGATTGCACAGCTCTTGCAAGTTTGGACCTCTCGTCCTTAACGGGTGACTTGGATGTGCCTTACTACAAGGACTTTGTTTCCAATGCTTCAGCAGATTCAAATACTTTGACTGTAAGTGTTGGCCCTGATACAATGGCAGACATCACAAATGCAACTATGAATGGCCTGGAGATAATGAAAATCAGCAATGCATTTAGGAGCTTTGATGGGCTCTCTTCGGTGGAGAGTCTTGTTCCCAGTTCACGTTCAAAGAGCAAGATTGGAATATTAGTTGGCTGTATTGCAGGGGCTGTGGCTGCAATAGCTGTGCTTGGTTTGTGTTATTGCTGTTTGGCAGCTCGCAAATCAAAGGCTTCTCAACCAGGGCATGGGAATTCATGGCTGCCTTTACCTCTATATGGAAACTCTCTGACCATGACAAAAATGTCAACAACCTCCCAGAAAAGTGGAACTGCAAGCTGCATTTCCTTAGCTTCATCAAATCTTGGACGATTCTTCACTTTCCAAGAGATTTTAGATGCAACCAACAAATTTGATGAGAAGCTTCTTCTTGGTGTTGGTGGTTTTGGTAGGGTTTACAAGGGAAGACTTGAAGATGGGACCAATGTAGCTGTTAAAAGGGGTAATCCTAGATCCGAACAAGGTCTTGCTGAATTCAGAACTGAAATTGAAATGTTATCCAAGCTTCGCCACCGCCATCTTGTGTCTCTTATTGGCTACTGTGATGAGAGGTCAGAAATGATACTTGTCTATGAATACATGGCTAATGGACCCCTTAGGAGCCATTTGTATGGAACAGACCTGCCACCTCTATCATGGAAGCAACGGCTAGAAATTTGCATTGGAGCGGCAAGGGGCCTCCATTATCTTCATACAGGTGCAGCTCAAAGCATAATTCACCGAGATGTGAAGACAACAAACATACTCTTAGATGAGAACTTTGTTGCTAAAGTTGCTGATTTTGGCCTCTCAAAAACTGGTCCTTCTCTTGATCAAACCCATGTGAGCACTGCTGTTAAAGGTAGTTTTGGTTATCTTGATCCTGAGTACTTCAGAAGGCAACAGCTCACAGAGAAATCTGATGTGTATTCATTCGGAGTAGTTCTAATGGAAGTTTTATGCACAAGACCTGCTTTGAATCCTGTCCTTCCTAGGGAGCAGGTTAACATAGCTGAGTGGGCGATGACCTGGCAGAAAAAGGGCATGCTAGATCAAATCATGGACCAAAATCTAGTGGGAAAGGTGAATCCTGCTTCTCTCAAGAAGTTTGGAGAGACAGCTGAGAAGTGCTTGGCTGAGCATGGTGTGGACAGGCCATCCATGGGAGACGTCTTGTGGAATCTTGAATATGCCTTGCAGCTTCAAGAGACCTCGTCAGCACTCATGGAACCTGACGATAACAGCACAAACCACATTACTGGAATTCAGTTGACTCCCCCTGAGCCCTTTGATAACAGTGTGAGTATGATTGAAGGGGGCATCTCTGCCACGTATGATGATGCAGAAGATGTTACCACTAGTGCAGTTTTCTCACAATTGGTAAACCCTCGCGGAAGGTGAGTTTTCCTTGTGTATCCTTGATTCCAACCAGAAGCCAGCAAGTACATTGGCCATTCATGTCTTGGAAACAAGTTGAGAAGTCCTGATAGGATGAAATGGAGGTTATATCTCATTCTGTTACTTTGCTTTGATAATCCATTTTTCACCTGTAAGCAATTTAGTATGTAAAATAGTTGAGCAACGGGGGCATATGGGGCCCTTAAATATGCATTAAGGTACCATCAAGATATATTGTTCTTTACATAAATTAAAAGGGAGTTTTCACACATTACAATTCATGGACCTTTATCAGTTTGTTCGTGAGAAAATGATCGTAGTGCAATTACTTCAGAAGAAAAAAATTGATAGAAAATAACAGAAAAAGCTTTTGAGAAGATATCTGAGACATGAAATTTATGTACTCATCTTTGAACTCATGAAATTCCCCAACTGACTCTGCCTCGTACTCAAACCCTCCTTTAGTAAAATCATAGGACGTAAGAAGGCCTTTTACATCAGTCACGTGCCATGCGTTGAAAGAAGCGGACAAAACTACTTGCTCCAAATAATTTGATGTTCAAATTTTGGACGCCTGATATCATGCATTTTCCTCAAGTTTTACATTCACCAAAAGGAACACGATTTCTAGATTTTCACCAAAAGCTACTGTGATTGCAACATTTAGTTGTAGTTGTGAAATTGAAAACCTAAGTTGAAAACACTTAATTTCAAATAATATTACTACAAAATGTACAAAATGCAATGCCTGGCCAAAACTTCTTGAAAAATAGGATTTTCAGACTAACCATAGTTACTGGCAGCATCACGTGGCATTGTATCAGCACTATTTTTGAGGTCTAAGTGGAGAGCATCTTCTAAACTACACAAGACATAACCCATCGATGGTCTGTTGATCCTGTGCTCTGCCAAGCACTACTTGGCTACCTTCCACACTACCTTAACTGAAGCAGTTTTTACATTGCCATATAAACTTGGATCCAGTATGTGATACAACAATCCATTATTTCCGCAACGCAACGCACATCCCAAAAAATTTATTTTCTCTGATGGAAGGCCATAAACTAAAGCTGGCTTTCCACAGAGAACTTCCACCGGAACCACACCGAATGAATACGTATCTGATTTCTCAGTTAAATGGCGGCTCCTGAAGTACTCAGGATCTAAGTAGCCAAATCCTCACAGCAGTGCTCACATGGTTCTTATCAAGAGGAGGGCCTCTCTTTGAGATGCCAAAGTCTGAAATTTTGTCAAAAAGATTCTCATCCAAAAGAATGTTCGGCGTCTTGACATCCCTATGGATTATCCCTCGAGCAGCACCGGTGTAAAGATAATGAAGCCCCCTGGTGGCCCCAGTGCAGATTTCAAGTCTATGCTTCCAAGAGAGTGGCACCATATCTGGTCCAGAAAGATGCTTACTCAAACTACCATTGGCCATGTATTCATAAACAGGAACCATTTCCTTCCCTTCATGGCAATAGCCTATAAGAGACACGAGGTGACCATGGCGAAGTTTAGATAACAACCTAATCACCTTTTTGCCATCTTCAAGTTTCCCCAGGTAGACTTTGCCAAATCCAAGGAGAGAGTCCTCTCCGAAATTGTTGGTTGCTTCTTGAGTTTCATTGAACATAAAGATTTTACAAAAACCAGAACGAGAAGTTCTCTCTCTCTCTCTCTCTCTCTCTCTCTCTCTCTATATATATATATATATATATATATACACCTTTGAGCTGCCAAGTAAGAACAAAGTAAACCAAGTAACGAGAAGTTTTATTATATTTTTTAGACATTTGTCTTTATTGTATATTTTATAATCTTTTATGCATAATTTTACATTTTTAAAAATTTATTTTAATTATATATTAAAATTAATATCCTTATCAAAGTATGAGAGCTGGAAATCCCCCCTTCAACAATGTAAAATATACTGAATTATTATGCTTACCATTAATTTGTTGATTATAACTTGGCAAGGTTTAAGGGGAAAAAGTTTTTAATAGTAGATTAATACTAAAAATTTAATATTATTTTTATATAGATATTATCAATTATATTATTTTTTTCATTTTAACAATTGATCAGATAAAAAATTATTTATTTTTATATATAATTAATTATTTTTAAAAAATCTAATTATTAAATTAAAAACAATATATTTAATTACATTTATTAAAAATAATATCAAATTTTAAATATTAATATAACATTGAAAGTTTTTCGTTTTTGGATGTCAAATTCTTTTCTCATTTAAAAGCTTGGGTTATCATTGGGCCTGGCCCATTGGAAAATCCAAAGGCCGATTTCTATCAAGTGATTACAACTTCCCTTAAATTATTTATTTTTAAAAAATAATTAATTATCTATAAAAATAAATAAAAAATTATTTATTTTAATATATAATTAATTATTTTTTAAAAATAAAATTATTTAATTAAAAAAATATATTTAATTACATTTATTAAAAATAATATCAAATTTTAAATATTAATATAACATTGAAAGTTTCTCGTTTTTGGATATCAAATTCTTTTCTCATTTAAAAGCTTGGGTTATCATTGGGCTGGCCCCAATGGCCCCAAAGGCCGATTTCTATCAAATGATTACAACTTCCCTTAAATAGCAAAGTTGATACCAAATCAAGGCCCGAAAGAAATTGACAGTTGAAGAAAAAACTTGCGAATCAATCAACAGTATCTGGATCTTCAAAATGTTGCCAGTCCAATCGAAATACTACGCCTTTTGCATCTTAATGCATACGAAAAATATTTTTAAAATTTTAACGTTCATTTATTTATAATGTCAAAATAACTTATATGTTGAAATATAAATGCAAATAATATTAAATTTTTGATATTTTAATAGAATTAAAATTATTTTCTTGTTACATCACAGTCGCATTTAAAAATTCTTTGTACAGGTAAATCAACTATGGTGGGACAAGCAACAAAGGCAGAATTAGAAGAGACAATATATGAACATACGGAAAGAACGAGGGAATTATGGCTTTTGTTAGAAAGTATTTTTTAAGAAATATAATTATAAAATGTTAAAATAAAAGAAAATATTTTACTTTTTTAACATTAAAGATAAAAAATTTGAGGAGATTAACTTCCTTTATATCAAAGGAGAATTTATTTTCTTCTATTTCTAAATTTTTAGGTATCAATTTTTTTAGTTATTAATATAAATGGTATTGGTATATCATTTCTTTCATTAATATATATATGAAAATAAAATTTTCTTATAAAAAAATACTTTACGTAACCTATCTCAAAGGTTAGCTGCCAGAAAATATATTGTAGAAAGCATAATAATTAAAATATTAATATTATCCAGCTGGGGTGATGATGTTGCCACGGGACCATTCAATTCAACTTGTTTCACGAAACTTGCATTATGTGGACAAGAAAGTCCTCTACAAGGCTTTTCAATCCCAGTTGTCAATTCCCGGTAATTGGAGGTTAGGTATTCTATAATTTTTGTATTTTTTTATTTGTTCTATTGGATATTCTATATACATAAAATTTGATAAATTGTATTTTTATATAAAAAAATTTTAAATAAATTAAAATATTAATTTAACTGAATTATTTAATTATATTTTTTATTTTCATGAATTATTCTACTACTTTACAATTCATTCATTATCGTGAAAGATGGATCATATATTTTTACAAAACTTTATTTTGAAAATTAAAATTTTTTATTTAAATAATATTTAATGTTTCTTAAAATTTTATTTTTTATATTTAGTATTTAATTTTTCATCTTTATATATATATATATATATATATATATATATATATATATATATATATATGCAATTAGCTATCTAACAGGTCTACCATTAAGGGGGGGGGGGGAGGAGAGAGGAAGCTTTGTCTTAAAAGAAAGACACGTGGTCCAGTGTGATATGGTGCATGGTGTATTTTTCATTTTAATGTTCAATAAGGAAGAGTGTTTATACTTTTAATGCTTAATATATATATTTTAACTCAAATAAACACTATTCCAATGTAAATCAATGCTCTCATATTCATTTATCTAAGTAGTACTTTTATCATTGGATATATCTATTTTAATTTAATATTTTTACAATTTTCTATGGTTGAATTCAATTTAAATCAAGAAACTAAAAATAAAAAAATTAAAAAATTAAAAATAAATTATAGAATTAGCACTAGTTTTAAAAAAATATGAAAATAAAAAGTTATTAAACTGAAAATTTTGCAATATGATAGAACAATAATAAATGCTCATAATTACAAATATATTTTTTTATTAATTTGATGTATCATTTTTGAATTGCTATTGCTTTTTTAAGACCTGTATTTATGGACTGATTTGAAAATTGGTGGACTGGTGGTAAGATAATGGAAATATACATCATAGATTTATGATTTAAATTTATTCAGAATTATTTCTAAAATAATTTTTTTATTTTTGAATTTACATCTCATCCTTAAATTAAATAATATAAATTTATACCAATTTAAAAATGTTGCATGATAAACAATTCCTTCACCATTCGCACCAAACCTTGAATCTTCATTATTGCCATACTTACTACACCGGCCACTTTTGTTTCACATTATCTTTCTTTGGTTACATTCCATGAATATTCCAGAATGGACTAGAATTCAAAGGTAAGATCCGAAAATGAGTGAACCCAGAAAATAAGGAAACTGTAATTTTCCTTAATAATTTTCAAAACCCATTTGCTTAAATAATTTTAAGATATAATCTTTAAATAGAAAGACTCTAGATAAATATAATAAATTAAATTCTTGTCGGTTAAAATTTTGATTTCTAGAGAAAACCTAATTAGTATAGGGATTAAGGACGGCACCCTCGGATTGCATAACAAATGACATATATAAATTTTGTAATTAATTAACTTGTTACTTATATTATATGTTCTTAGCCTCAGCCTAACCGCCGAGGCATTACCACCGTCAAAAAGTCAAATATTATTTCTATAGGTAAATTACACTTAATTTTACTTAATTTCTATATAATTTTAAATATTTAAATTTATTTAATTGTATTCTTTGTCTGTTATTCTACTCACCTGAACGTTTTTTTAATTCCATTTTTAACCATAATTGCATGCGTAATACATATAATCTCTATTATTCTCAATTTTATAAAAAAAATAAATATAATATAAAATTAATTTTTAGAGACAATTCACTTTGAAAAAAAAAAGCCTAACCTTCATTGAAATTTATAGAAGCAATTCAAAAATAATTATGCATGCTTTGTGCATAATTTTTTTTTAAATTGAATTTCAACAGAGATTTAATTATTAAGGAATTGGGGGAGGGAAATCATTTGCTTTTGAAGTGTTGATCAAAATCCAAATATGAAAATTAGATATAATAAAATCATTTTTTATTCATTATGTCTTGAGTTCCAATTTCATAACTTTTAAGAAAATAATGTTACAGGAAATTTCATCTCTCAAAAATTAAGTGTTTCACTATTAAGTTTTTTTTTTTTAATATCAAAACAAGTGAATTAAAATTCAAAACATAAATTTTAATGTATTAAATACAGCCTAACCATAAAAATATTCAACCCCTTATAAAATGAAGGCCCCATAACATTATCTTAATTTTTATTGTGTGTAGTTTATCATTTTTATTATTACAAAATTAAAATAGAATTACTCCTTCCCGTTACGAATGCCATAATTTCAACCTTTTTTAAGTGTTAGATAGAGAGGAAAGAACTTATTTAAATCTTGCTAACTGTTGTTGAGACAAAACATAATCCAAGAGTCTAAGACGTGATTAAAGATTCCTTAATTAAAGCCCAAGTACGTATGATTGTTTCACTAAAACCAAACAATAAAAACAAAACGAAACATAGACTTAAGAGTGCTTTTATTTCTTGACTTGGAATTTCATGCGTACCTAATGTGGGCCTTTCACACCTAATTGATGATAAGGCTAATAATCTAATCTAGATTATCCTAATAAGTGAATATAACATAAGTAAATTGTATGTTTGTTAGTCTTATTCTCCATACACCCTCGTTACACGAGGCCGGCAGCACATGCAAACGTCTTGACCCCCTTTTCATAAAGAATAAAGTTTATTTTTTAAAGTTAACTTATAAATAAATTTATACACCATCAATTGATTATAAATAAGTTGAGTCTCAAAACACTTCAAATTCCGTAAAAAGATTTTTAAAAGTATTTTTATTGAAAAAAGGTTTATCATCTAATACTTCTGTTTAAATAAAAATTAAATTGATATTTGATAAAAAAAAATGTGACAATATCCTAAACATGAAAAGAAATAAAAATGCTTCTTGGATAAATTAAAAGGTTTGTTATGTTCATTTATTCATGTCTTACGTTTAACTTTTGATATCAATTTCTAAAGGTTATGTGACGTGTAAATAAACTATAGATAAAAAAAAGTCAATATTACATGCTAACTTTAGAGTTGAACATAGTATCATATTTTTAAAATAAATATATAAAAGGAAAATTACATTTTGCTTCTCTAGAAACATTTAGTATCGAATGAATTTGAACATTACAATAATGTTGGGGTCAATTCCCACGCAGAGAAGGTTACCCAATCTCTTTTCCCGTCGGACGACACTCGGTTTTGGCTTTGTTGAAAAATCTTGAAGCTCGGAAGTTTCTGCGAAATAACAATATGCAATCAATTGATTAGTCTTTTTAATGTGACATGATGACGCTTGGTAGGATTGTAGGCATACCACCATAACAAAACCAAGGCCGCTTTTTTTAATTTGTACATTTTGCATAAGACCATAAGCTATCTTAATGACGTCCATTTTCAATCCGTGTTTAAGTGACCAAAATTATATATTAGTTTTAACTTTAATTACATAATTAACGTAAAAAAATCCCTAAATCATGTTTTTGCTGAAAATTATCGTGTCTTCTTTTAATTTTTTTTTCAACATTTTATATTTCAAGTCAATTCTTTACGATTCACATCAGTAAAAAAATTTAACATCTTTTCTTTTTAAAATTTTTAATTTTTTATATTTCACATCAATTAATGAAAAATAGCCTTGCTATGGTGCCCCTAGGAGTTTGGTGCCCGGAGTGGTGTGGCAAAATACAACCCACTGGATGAGATTACAAAAATCTTAGCATTGATTTAATAATTTCATCCAATGGCCTGTATTTTACTACACCACCCTAGGTACCAAACCCCTAAGGACACCTTAGAATTCACCCCATTTTAATGATTTTTTAACTTTTTTTTTCATCTTTCATCATTGTTCAACTGACTTTACCCTTCATTATAATATTTTATTAAACATATAATAAATAATTATAAGTCAAATACAATCTTAAAAGTTAAAAAATAAAACACAAATAAAGATATCTTAAAAAAAATCTATACAAAAAAATTGAAGAAATGAAAGAGGCGAAGATTGAAGAAATAAAAACAATAAAAAACAACTCTTACATTTTGAATCAATAGCTTGGAACATGATATTTTTGCTTCATACTTGATACTAGTAAAAGGAATATTGATCACTCACTAACTTATGGTAGAAGATGGCATAAAATCTAAGCTTCTATAAAGGAAGGTGAACGAAGACAAAATTTGAAGTTGGAAACAAATAAGAGGGAGAGTGATAATTAAAAAAATGTAAAATTTATTTTATTTATAGTGCAAAACTTTAAACATTGATTCACTTACAAAAATCAAAGTTAAAAATAAAATATATCAATTTTTTTAAAGATTGATATCTAAAGTTTTTCACACATTAAAAAATATCCATGTTAACATGACTTTAGACAATGATTATTATAGAAATTGATATCTAAAGTCTCACTAGTAAAAAAACACATAATTTCTTTTGCAAACTACCATCTAAAGTTTAATTGTTTTCCTAATAACTTGGAAATTGATATATTATTAGGTGTCAATTTCATATAAAACTAACATGATAGTAAACACATAATCAAATGTTTGCGAGGAGATAGTAAATTTCAAAATTGACACCTTTGATTGTCATATCTTTTGATGTTATTTTAATACAAAATTAATGTATTAACATTTTACATTTCCCAACTAGATGTTTGTAATACCTTTTGCCAATGATTACTTTTTAAAATTCCTTTAGAAGTTAGTACTTTTGAAAATTGATATTTAAAATTTTTACAAAAATAAAAATATCGATTATTTATAAAAATTGACGTCTTACAACTTATATTTTTAAAAATGTTACAACTTTATAACACATGTCATTCTTGACTTGTTTATGTGGTGATATCTTTTTACATTTTTGTAATAGTATTTTTCTAATGAAAAATAGGTAATAGGAGTGGCTTCTTTTTTTCGATTCTAGTTTGTTTCTTAATTCTTTTTTCTAATAGGAAACACGGAATATAATTTTATTTATTTTATTCATAATTATAAAATATTAAAATTTCAAAAAATAAGATCTAATATTTATTTTAATTTCAAGCAACTAATTTGATATTCACAATTATCTCGAGTAGCGGAGAGTTTTAATTTAAATAAGATCTAATATTGTTTAAAATTTTTTTAATTTATGAATATGTGTATTTTATGATTTAATCACTTTTATGTTATAAAAAAATTCTTAGTTCAAGTAAGATACGACACCTTTCGATCACTTTGTATTGAAAAAAAACGAGGGCAGAGATTTGAAAATTTTATCCGCACCAAATATGGGGACCGTCACACCTAATCTATCACTTATCAATAGACTTAGTCAGTTACAGGTAGCACTAACAAGCAAGCCTAAAATGAAAATCTCTTGATAAGTTCTGACCTATTCTTGTTTCTGACAGAGTCTATACTATCAATCAATTATCAATAGTATATTGGTCTTACATTCAGAGTCTCCTACTCTAACCTAGTCTTTTTTCTATCATATATATATATATATACTATATATATTCAATCTCTCCCAATTTTAATACTAATAAGCAGTCACATCAATTTTAACACTTATGTTATATAATGGGTATATTGCATACATCCTTTAGCCTTTGCTTAGTTGCGATAGAAAATAAGAAAGAATAGAGGAGAAAGAAAATAAAAAAAATTATTTTTTCTACATTTGCTTGATTGGAAGAGAAAATGATGTATTTATTGTGAGAGAAAATAGGAATTTGTAAAATATAAGAGAAATTTATTTTTTTACCTCCTTTGATAAAAATTTAGAAAATGTTAGGAAATTAATATCAACTTTATTTTACAAGTAAAATTTAGATTAATATTTTTTAATATAAATTGATGTGTTTAATTTTTTTTATATCATTAAAATATAAAATTGAATAAATAGTATAATTTTACTATAAACCCACTTTTTAATAAAATGTAGGTTTTTTTTAACGTTATTAATACTCCAAACTTACAAAAAATTAATATCAACACACGTATTAAGAAAATAATATAATATAATTTTAATTTCACACAAATTAATTCTATCTTATGTAACCTTTATTTTCTTATTTAGTAGGCATCCTAAAGTACAAAAGGCCCAACAAAATAATAGAAGCAAACCAATATTAAAATTCAACAAAATACGTTAGAGAATTCATATTAAGAAGATAAAGTGATGTAATTAAGGTTTACACATTTCTTTATTTTTTATCATATAATTAAAGGAACATGAAATTTATTAATTTTGAAATTGTTACCTAAGTTACCCAAAATTAATTGGGATAAAAATAGTCTAAATTCAATTCTATAGCTGTATTAGTACTTTAATTTCAGAGACTTAATTATAAAAAATGAGCAAACTAAATTCAGTTCTATAACTATAGAAATTTCGCCCATCAAGTGCTACATCCATGAAAAAATAATTCTCATACAAAACAAAGAAAACTCCTAATAGAAATAATAATGATATAAATATTTAAGTTTACTCAGTAAAAATATTAACATAGATAGGGGTTTAATGAATATAGAAAACTCACACCCCCAAAACTTGTCATCCCATGTCAAAATAACACAACCTACAAATCAGGTCGGGTACGAATCCGATTTGGATTCGACTGACCCGGCAAGTAGATTCGATGCACAGCAGTAGCCAGATCTAGGGAAACTCTGTCAAACTACCTGCTCCGACCAGGAACTGCAGTCGGTAACTTCGTTGGATGGAAGACAGCCAATAGCTTTTGAGATGCACAGCAGCAGCAGCTTCACCATTCTGGTAGAGGCTTCCGAGATGCACAATAGTAGTAGCTTCCGGTAGGAGACACAGCAGCAACAGCTTCTGAGCGGCCGGCGACTTCTGTTACAGATGGGAGCAAAACCGAACGAAGTAGACGAACAGAAGGCTTCCCAGCGGACAAGCAAAACTAGACAGAGTAGATAAGCAGACAAGAGACAGAGGAAGACTTCCCAGCGGCTGGCAAGCTCACTAGACGAAATGGCAAAGTTCTGTTGTTGGCGAGAGGAGAGAAACCAGCAGAACGGACAATGCAGGTGGGAGGACACAGCAGAAGGCTTCCAAAAGTCTGAGCCAAGTGCACTGTTTCTCAAATAACCCGATTTTCACCACAAAAGTGAGGTGAAATTGTTTTAGTGGGGCCCACGTATGTTTTTTTAGCCTGCATTCCCTCTCCTCTTTTTTCTCCTCTGAGCCAAGCAGTAGAAAAATATCCATTTCTTGTACTTTTCTACTCAAAAAATCACTTCTCCCGCCTTTGAACCCCAAACAAGCAGAGGGTTAAAGACACTTTAAATTCACTCTTTCTCATAAATTATAAGGTTGATAATTCTATAAGCCTCCTGCCTATTAGAAAAGAGTACATCATGTATCTTTAAGGTGAGAGTGTTTTAAGCATTTCTATTATATAACCACAAATAAATGTGTGAGGTGAAAAATAAGACTAAGAGAATAGAATTTTATGGAAATTTTTTCATAAATCTATAGTTAACAATTAACAAAAAAGAAAAATGATGATGATGCTCCGTAAAAATTAACATAATCTCCAAAAAAAAAATGAAGGAATTATGTAATTAATTATTAGTTCACGAGCTACTAAGTAATTATTTTTTTTTTGCAATTAATTAATAGAAAAAAAAGGTCCAAATAGTGTGTGAACTAGACTAGATTAACTAGTACAAGGCAGACTGCCTGAATCAATGAAATCAGATTGCTTGCTTCTTTACGTCATACATGTCTGTATCTGCAAAAATTTGGTTATCCATCCTCTATTATAAATAAAGAACAAGTTTAAAGTATTAACTTGTATAGATTATCGAGATGGTGATCTCAGAGAATTACTGTCTAATCTTTCTTCTCACTTCAGTTCTTTTCTTCATGGCTCAAACAACGTCTTCTCCTTACAAACCAATCGACAACTACTTGCTTGCTTGTGGCTCTCCAAAAAACGTCACTTTCGAACTTAGAAATTTTGTTCCTGACTCCCAACATCCTTCCGTACGTTTGAAAACCCAGAATTCCCTAGTTATTAGCTCCAATGTTTCTAAGAATCTGCCTCCCATTTACCAGACTGCTCGAATTTTCAAGAGCTCAGCTTCCTATCAATTTGTTATAAAGCAAAAGGGTTGGCACTGGATCCGCCTTTACTTCCCTCCTTTGAGAAAAAACTTGGAATCTTCTGTAACTGTGATCGCTGAAAATCTTGTGCTGTTGCAGAACTTCAGCTTTGAGAGCTCTAGAAAACCACTTTTCAAAGAGTTTGCCATAAATGTGAAAGCAAATACGCTAACTCTCACCTTTGTTCCTTCTAGAAACTTCTCTGTTTTTATCAATGCCATTGAGGTAGTTTCCTCGCCAGACAAGGTATTTTCAGCTTCACCACGTGCACAGAATTTAACCTCATTCTCATTTCAAAGCATTTCTCATGTTGCTTTTGAAACCATTTATCGAATAAGCATGGGAGATTCGCTGGCTGCTCGTAGCGACATTTTTCATAGAACCTGGCAAAATGATGAGAAGTACCTTAAAACTAAGGTATTTTCTCTAAATGTTTCTGTTGATCCAGATTTTATAAATTCTTCATCAACAGAAATAGCACCTAAAATGGTTTATGCGACGGCTAAAGCTCTGAAAAATGCCGGTGTTTCCAACTCAACTTGGGTTTTCTCGGTGAATCCCAAGTTTTCACACATTCTAAGGTTGCATTTTTGTGATATCATCATTGGCAACTCCAGCAAGCCTTGGTCTTTCAATGTGCTCCTAAATTCTGATATTGTTGTGAGAAATCTGAATCTTTCAGCCCTCACTAATGGTACTAAGGGTGTTCCTTTCTTCATAGACTTTCCTTCAAATTTTTCAAGTGATTCATACACACTAAGTGTGACACTTGAACAAAGTGACCAGAATTATGCAATTTTGAATGGATTGGAGATTATGAAGATAATCAACAAAGTCCAAACCTTGGATGGGATTTCATCTGTTAAGGTTGTCATTCTAAAGTCAGCTTCCAAAGTTTCAGTCAAGGTGGCAATCATTTTAGGCTGCACTCTTGGTGCTTCAGTTTTATTGGCATTGATTGGCATATTTTACTATTATTGCATGGTAGCTCGCAAACCCAAGACAACTGCTCCAAACATTGTCTCGCCGGCTGGTTCATCGTCCTTGGCTAGTCCTGGTCGTGGTTGCAGAATCTTTACATTCCAGGAGATTCTGGAAGCAACCGACAACTTCGAAGAGAAATCTCTTCTTGGCGTTGGTGGTTTTGGAAAAGTCTACATCGGAAAACTAGACGACGGCACGAGAGTGGCTGTCAAAAGAGCAGACCCTAGATCCAAACAAGGCCTAGCTGAATTCCAAAACGAGGTGAGATTGTTATCCAAACTTCGTCACCGACATCTTGTAGCTCTCATTGGCTATTGTATGGTTCTAAATTGCAATTGTCCTGGGACAAACTCAATCGTAAAAAACCACGAGAAAATGCGGTTATTACAGGATAAGATTGCCACAAATAACAACTCCATACCACAATTTAAAAGCACAGCCTACCATCGTGAAAGGATGGAATTGATTCTCGTGTATGAATTCATGGCTAATGGATCTTTAAGTGACCATCTATATGTGGAAAAGTTGATCCCACTTTCTTGGAAGCAAAGGCTTGAAATTTGCATCGGGGCTGCTAGAGGGCTTCATTATCTTCACGCCGGTTCTTCACAAAGCATAATCCATAGAGATGTGAAAGTGGCGAATATTCTCTTGGATGAGAATTTCGTTGCTAAAGTTTCAGATTTTGGAATATCAAGAAACGGTCCAGAGCTTGATGAGAGCCATGTGAGCACTGTTGTTAAAGGAAGTTTTGGATACTTAGATCCTGAATACTTTAGAACTCGCCATTTAACAGAGAAATCTGACGTTTATTCATTTGGGGTTGTTTTGATGGAGGTTCTGTGTGGAAGGCCTGCTTTAGATCATGATCTTCCAACAATGGAGAAGAACTTAGCTAAATGGGCTTTGGGTTGCAGTAAAAATGGGGAGTTGGGGAGGATAATAGACAGAAGTCTGATTGGAAAGGCCAAGTTTGCTTCTGTTTGGAAGGTTTGGGAGGTGGCCAGAAAGTGCTTGGAGGATCATAGGATCAAGAGGCCAACAATGGGATATGTCATGTGTAGCTTGGAAGATGCTCTACATTTGGAGCTTAGAAATACGGATGGAGATGGAAATTTGTACTTGGATTGCAATATACCAGATATACTACCACAGGAGTGTAGCAGGTATCTTTAATTAATTATTCAGTAGGATCACTCTGTAATAAAGTGGAATCAAGTAGAATTATTTTGTAATTGAGTAGATAGGATCATTCTTTCTTCCTGATTTTCAGCCTTAGCTTATTTTATGCTAAGAGTTTAGATTTTTATCATGTATATAAACACATTGTATAGTATGCATTTATAAATCCCTTGAATCGAATTGACTCAATTGATAAGATTTGTTAGTTGTTCTTCTTTTGACTTGTTCATTAATCATATATTTCTTCCACCATTCAAATTATCAAACGGAGCTTACGCCCCCGGTAAAACGTGTTGGTAAAATTCATTTTTTCCTTCTTTTTATTTACCAGGATAATATTTTCTATGTCCCTATTTTAAATTTAATTTACCATCTATCTGTTGTTAAAACCATAATCTAGAAAATCTTGAGTGTCCTCAGAAATTTTTATGAATTAATTAGATTGTACAAAATTTTGGTTGACATTTTTTGGAATATATATAAAAGATAGGCTTCTGATCCTAAATCATATCTATAAAATATAAAAAAATTTCATTAAAGAAATGAAAAAATTATACAATTTATGAGTGGCTTCAGTATTATATACAAATAGAAGCTTTTTGTATTTAATAATTTGGTTGTCTGATATAAAGAGATGGCTCTCTAAATATAACAACACTTGTAAAGCAAAATTCATCAATGAAATAATGATCATTGAATTTCTCATTATAGGATAATAGGTTTTTAGCAACAATATTTATTGTTGGTGTAGATATCTTGATCATCGCTAAATAAAGAAGTTATAGGAGAAAATGTTGTTGAGAAAAATTCATTGGTGTAGGTACGTATGCCAATGACATAATTATTATTGATGAAAACTTGAATTTCTACATTGATAAGATCATTGCTTAAAGGTAATTTTTTTTCTTGTTAAAATTTTTTCATCAAGAAAAATTTGGAAGTATGAATTCTTGATGTATCACCGATGATAATGTTATCGGTAAAAGTGCAATAATATATCATGACCGAATTTTTTTTCATTGCAACAAGTTTTATCGGTATTAATATTATTTTTTAGTGCCTATCACATCTCACAATGTACTAAATCCTTAAATTATGAAGTTTTCTTTTCTCGTAGCCATCGTTAGTTCTAAAACCTATCATCGAGGAACGTGATTAGAATGGGTAATCTTTGCACTTCTCCAAGCCTACTGTTGCAACACTCATCTCTATCAATCAGGCATCCCTTGATCTTTGGCATCGGCGTTTTGGATATTCATCAAAATCACGTACACACTTTATTAGTGGCTTAGATCCAATAGCTTTTATCTCTAATGATTACATTAGGGGTGGAAATTGGTCGGTTAGGGTCGGTTAAGCAACCCAATTTCATCTTACCAAACCAAATCGATCACTAAAAAATATAAATCGAATCCGACCGAATAATACTCATTAACCAAATTTAATCAATCAAGGCGGTCTATAGCGGTTAAAGATAGATTTGGTCGAGCCTATTATTAAATGAAAAATGCAAGTTGAAGAAATGATTTGAGTTGAAAACTCTAAAATATTCTTAAAATGATATCATGTTCGAGAATTTTAGCAAAGTTTTCGATCAGATTCAGTTAATAACAATTCATGTACTTCTACTCGCAATCAACCGAATCTGAAAATATTTTTCATTTTCTATTTCTAAACAAATCGAAACCTTTGTTTAATCCGCCGCCAACCATTTATTATCGAGTGGTTGCGGTTGATTAGTTTTAGATTAAAGAAAAATTCCCACGCCTCGATTACACTACCATAATTTAGTTCCACATTTGCTACTGATTAAATGAGAAAGCGATTTAAATAACGGAGTGGTAATATTTTTAAAAATATAAAAAATTTATTACATTACTTCAAATAAAGAATTGATGTTATGACACTTGAAAAACTTTTTGGGTTGATTACTAAAGAATCAACATAGAAAGGAAGGAGGAGATTCAATTTAAAAAATTAGGATATAATTAATACTTCAATTATTAAAGAACTAAAGTCTAAAATTATGAGAGTGGTGATATTTTGAAAATATAATCAAACTTTAAAGGCCAATTCCTAAAAAAGTTAATGTATTATGTTCACAAGAGACTTTAGACATTGGTTTTCAAAATAACTAACATTTAAAGTTTTCAAAATGGTGACATTTTTTACATCAATTTTTTTTAAAAAAAATCAACATATTTTTTTCTTGTAAGATTTTAAACATAAATTTTTCAAGTAACTAATGTCTAAAGTCATATGAACAATGACATTTTTTATTATAAATAAAGCAAATCTTATCTTTTTCTCATTGTCACTTTCCCCCTTATTTGTTTTGATCAAACTCAATCTCTATCTTCATCTAACTCCTTCTACAAAACGTTAGGTCTTACTTTGTCATCCACTATTGTCTATGAGTCATTGATACTTCTTTACTAGTATCAAGCATGAAACGCATTCTGAATATCAAAGATATCTTTCTTACTTCTTTTCATGGATCTTTACTTTTTCTATTTTTCTTAATTTTTTGTGTAGTTTTCTTAAAAGATTTTTTTTATGTTTCTTTTATATAACTTTTAATATTGTATATGAGTTTTATAGACTTATTATGTGTTTGATAAAATGATGTAATAGAAATTGAAGCCAGTTAAGCAACAATGAAAGATAAAGAAAAAGTGAAAACAATCCATGAAACACAAACATTTTTCATAATTTTGGGAAGGGCATTGGCATTTTGCAAATAGATAATCATCAAAAGTTATATAAAATTAGTCTAAAATAGATAACTGAGTGTAAAGTTATAACTTTTTAAAAATTTTAACTCAAAGTACATATTTGTAGTTAGATATTGAGTTCATTCAATTTTTACTATAAATATTCTAACAGAAAAGTCAAAAATAACATTAAAAAAATTATTATATAAACATTTCATGTTATTTTATTATTAAAAATTGATATGAAATGTAAAAAAAATTCAAATATTTTTTAAAGAAAAGATGTAGATTTTTTTGTTAAAAAATCAATGCAATAACCTTTTTTCACATCAATTTATATAATTATTATGGAATGATCAAACTTACAACATTACTCATACATATGTTAGGCCATAACTAACATTCAAGGTCCTATATAACCGACATTGTTTATGAATTCTGTAATAATGACAATTATGAAGTATGCCCTATACCAATGAAGATAAAAAGCCCAAATCATTAGTAGGTATTATGACTAGAAGCTACTAGTTACT
The DNA here is from genome assembly GCA_020226215.1 of Sindora glabra. Taxonomy (NCBI): domain Eukaryota; kingdom Viridiplantae; phylum Streptophyta; class Magnoliopsida; order Fabales; family Fabaceae; genus Sindora; species Sindora glabra. The sequence goes on from CM035226.1 coordinate 116,317,976, forward strand.
CTAAAATGAACTAAGTGAAATAGAACTCATAGGAAGGTATCATGATTAGATAATCAATATATAACTATGCTAGACATTGGAAAAACTCAAGAATGATAGAATTAGATGATGTGTAGGAAATGATTTATGATTAATGATATGACACTAGGATTACAACATTGATGATTTAGAGTTGTATGTGTTTATTACTAGTAAAGAGAATATAAGGATGCCTTAAGTGTATAAAATAATTAAGATATATGTTATATTTTTAGCTAGTTGGTTGGCCTAAGCATGGAATGGTAAAATGCTCCATACTCACTCAACATGTAATAATTTTAAATGTAATTAGAGGAGATAATTAAAAAGATAAAGATACATAAAATACACACTATTACAAAAATGCAAATAAATATTATGACATAGATGTCAACTAAAGGCAATATTAATGTTTATTATTGTGCAGTGACATTTTTTAAATTATGAGAAGATTTATGATGTTAGTTTTTATATACAACTAACATTTTCATTCTTGTGGAAACTTGGACTTTAGTTTCAAAATCATTGACATTTAAATAAAACTTTTGATGTCAATTTTTCATGTAATTGTCATCTAAAGTTATTGCAAAAGTCTAATAGGAAAAAATTAAAAAAGTTTACATGTGGCTTCTATAAAAAATTTGACATTTAAAGGTATCGCATTTAAAGTTTTTTAGAAAAGCAAAGAAACTCGAAATGTTGATTTTCAGAGTAACTACCATCTAAAAGTGTTGCAAAAATCTAGTAAGGAAAGATTAGACATTATTACATCAATTTTGTATTAAATCGACATCTAAAGTCATGGTAATTATGAGGTTATGAGAAACTAGAAAAAACCTAACATTTCAATTTTGAAAGAGATGATCATCTAACATTATTTCAAGCATTTGTTTGGATAATATAAAAAGTTAATATGTCGATTTTATATAATCGATATCTAAAGTATGGCAATTGTTAGCTTCCTTAGAAAAGGAGCATGTGTATAACATTCGATTTTGTGATAACAATCAAAGTCTAATGTTTTTAAAACTGCCTATAGATTTCATCTTCATTCTACATTTGATTTATGATACCTTTGTTTTCATTATTTATCTTTAGAGCTTATGTGGAAGACCATGATAAGTCACCCACCTTTGTTGCACATTTAAAGATATTGTCAATTTTGTTGAAATACTTCTTGTATACTAAATTTGTTGCTAATTTGCTACTCTAACCATATTATTAGTTGTTTTCTTAATGCTTTGTTTCTTTGCTAAAATAAAAAAGTAAATGAATTATTGTTGTGCTAAAAAAAGAAATGACAATTAAAATATTTTGGGGGCTTAGGCATGGGAAATTTAGAAAGAGGTTATCTATTTAATTATTATAAGCAAAAAAAATAATTTAAAGATAGAGTGTTTTATTGAAAATGGATTATGGAATGGAGTTTTATTATTTAATGGGTACATATATGACCACATTAACTTAATATTAGTCATTAAATATAATTAGAATCAATAGTTTAGATTTAGCGTAAGTTTTTTAAGCTTATGCTCATTTAAATTGATCCCTTCCCATAAGTATATATATATATATATATATATATATATATATATATATATATATATATATATATATATATATATCATAGTGATTTTGTATATATAAAAATATATATATTTAGTGTAGATTTTATATTTGCAAATAAATCATAGTGATTTTGCTGCACATTTTATGTAAGTGATTTTGTTGGATCTTTCGTTATAATAATTTGGAAAAAAAAATTTCAAAATAAATTTTTAGAATTATTTATCTTCTTTCTTATCTATTTGTGTTCTTAGAATAAATTGTTTAATGATAAATAAATTTACACTAAATTTATAAAATTATTGTTGTTGTTTTTATATTCATTATTATATTACAAATATATAATTTATATTACAAAAATTACAATCTAACTGTAGTCATGATTGGTGTAGAACCTATTACCCAATTTTTGCTAGTCTAACCTACATTTCCTAACAATAATTAATGTGCAAGCATATCATTGAAAGTGAGGAATTATGCATATAGAATAAATTATATGAATTGTTATCATTTGAGAATAGTTTAAATATAAAAAGAGTTAAGCTTGCAGATACACTAAGTGAACTTTTGCATAAATTGGTCTTACTAACCTTAAAAGAAATGAGCTTATTTTTCTCTACCCCTAACCTATACATGACAAGGCCTAAAAGATTTAATTGTATTAAAATATTGTATGTTACCTAAGTGATATTAGAGTGCTCTTTATGACTTAACTTTGTGGTGTGGTGGTGGAGGCTCAACATATGTATTTACAATTAAAAATATAAAGACATAAGTTTAAAGCTTAGTGACAAACACCTTAATAAAAATAAGTACAAAAAAGATCAAGATTTTTTTACAATCCTTGCCAACTAAATTTACCTTCCTTCTTTCACAACAATCAATCTAAAATGAAACAAGTTCAAATATTAGTAAGCATTATTTAATGTCAATACAAATAAAGCCTATAGGCCCACACATATTTAAACCATATTAAAAATTCTCAAGCATTATCGATTTATTACAATTTGAACAATATTTATAATCAGTTAATATACAAAAACAATTAAACCTCCTTATGATTCTCGAGTATCTTGATCTTTTCAACTTTAACCAAGTAGGGCTTACCTTATTACTTCATAAAAGGTTACTAAATCTAGTTTTTTATCACACATATATCATCAATTTGCCCCTTTACACATTTCCCTATTCATTAACACATATCAAGTTCATTCATCACAACTTAAATTAAATCGTACCATATCATATAAGCTAACATTCTTATACCTTCTTGCATGGTTATACTCCAACTATTTTCCATGATTTTAATGGATAACATTTGTATTCTAGAGTTAAAAGTTCAATTTTCTTGTCAATTTATTCATTTCATATCATAACACATATGTCAATTCTATTATATCTCTTTCAATAACCATATTACTTAACTATATCTTATTGCATGGCCATACATCATTTATTTATTCTTACTATTGTACTTACAGTCCATTTCAAGTTTAAGCAAAGAATTAAAAAGTCAATTGTATTTAGTTATAGCATTAAAACATGATATTAGGAAGAAAAATTGATTCAAGAAGTGATTTGAGCTACAATTCTAGAAATGAGAAATTGCTTCACGAAGTGATTTTGTCCTTTAAGAGGAAGGGAAGCACTTTGCAAATCGATTTCCTTTCCATAACTTTGCTTTTGGAAGCATAGAATCGCTTTGTGATTTGCTTTCTAACATAGTGCATTTTGGGATTGAAGAAGTGCATCACATATGAATCTAGTGCATATTTTTTCTAAAATTTCCACTATTCATATGACATTAATGCCCACCAATTGCATTTATCACCTCACATTTCCTTATCAAATTCTAAATTTGCTTTAAGTGCATCTTATTTAATCTTTCTTTAACATCCAAACCAATTTAATATTTTTACAATTTTCTATAGTTGAATTCAATTTAAATCAAGAAACTAAAAATAAAAATAAAAATAATTAAAAATAAATTATAGAATTAGCACTAATTTTAAAAGAAAAAAATATGAAAATAACAAGTATTAAACTGAAAAATTAGCAATATGATAGAACAATAATAAATGCTCATAATTACAAATATATATTTTTATTAATTTGATGCATCATTTTTGAATTTCTATTGCTTTTTTAAGACCTGTATTTATGGACTGATTTGACAATCGGGACCGAAAATTTTTTGAAGGACATTGTTGTCCATTTAGTACAGCTTCAGTGAAAATCACATCAGCTAATTCACGGTGGGAATTAACTATCGTGGACCGGTGGTAAGATGATGGAAGTATACATCGTAGATTTATGATTTGAATTTATTCAGAATTATTTTTAAAATATTTTTTTATTTTTTAATTTACATCTCACTCTTAAGTTAAATGACATAAATTTATACCAATTTAAAAATGACGCACAACTAGACCTGTTAAAATAAGCTAATTCAATCTTATTAGATTAATCTAATTGACAACAACTATACGTCGTGTCAATTTCAGGCCAAATTATTTTTTTATCAAATCAGGTTGTTATAGTATCAGTCTCAACCCCAATTTCAGTTACAATCATAATCTCAGTCCCAAGTCAACATTTATTAAGTAGGCTTAAAAGGGTTTTTATATATTATTATTATAACTTAAAATTTTATTATATATGTCAATAAGTCATATATATTATATATGAAAATAAATATATATTATTAAATATATATTTAATAAAATAAATATATATAATTAAAATCTAATAAATTTTGTGAATTTACATTTAATAATATATACATTTAATAAAATAATTTAAATTTTATATTGATAAATAATTTTATATTATATATTTATATTCAATAAAATAAATATATATTATTAAATATATATTGATCAAGTTCAAAATATTATATATAAAAATAAAGATATTTAATAATTTATATGTTTTCAAATATATAAATAAATAACTATATAAATAATATATTAATAAAAATAATTATAATAATTTTTATATAATAAAAATAAATAATAATTTATTATATTAAAAATGTATATAATATATTTAAAATTAATATCAAATTTATTTATTTATAATTTTTAAATAATTCAAATTTTTAATATTAAAGTACTAATTTAAATTTTAACATAATTATTTATTTTGATAAACTTATATAATATTTATTAATAATATTAAATATATAAATTTATTAATTTTAATGTAAAAATTATTTAATATTACTTATATATATAATTTTAATATTACGTATATTAAATTATAATTTTAATATACTAAAATTTTATTTTAATATTTATATAAAAATTAAATATACAATAATAAATTAATTATTATTTAATATTATTACCAGATTAATAAGTTAATCTAATAATCCGACGAGTTAATACTTGTCATTTCCAATCCTTTATCAGATCGGATTATTGTTATCATTTTTTCATGTCAATCCCAATTTCAAGTTAAATTTTAGTACAATTTGTTAAATTCAATTCATTTTAATACCTTTACACACGACAAACAATGCCTTCACCAAATCACACCAAACCTTGAATGTTCATTATTGCCATACTTACTACACCGGCTGCTTTTGTTTCACATTATCTTTCTTTGGTTCCATTCCATGAATATGCCAGAATGGATTAGAATTCAGAGGTAAGAATCCGAAAATGAGTGAAACTGTAATTTTCCTTAATAATTTTCAAAAGCCATTTGGTTAAATGATTTTAAGATTTAATCTTTAAATAGAAAAACTTTAGATAAATATAATAACATTAAATTCTTGTCGGTTAAGATTTTGATTTCTAGAGAAAACCTAGTTAGTATAGGGATTAAGGACGGCACCCTTGGATTGCATGATAAATGAGATATATAAATTTTTTAATTGATTAAGTTGTCACTTATATTATATGTTCTTAGCTTCAGCCTAACCGCCGAGGCATTACCACCGTCAAAAAGTCAAATATTATTTCTATAGGTAAATTACACTTTATTTACATTTAATTTTATCTAATTTTAATTCATTTATATAATTTTAATCTTTAAATTTATTTAATTGTACTCTTTCTCTGTTATTCTACTCACCTGAATTTTTTTAATTCAATTTTTAACCATAATTGCATGTGTAATACATATAATCTCTATTATTCTCAATTTTACGAAAAAATAAATATAATATGAAATTTATTTTTAGAAATAATTCACTTAGAAAAAAAAAACTAACCTTCATTGAAATTTATCGAAGCAATTCAAAAATAATTATGCATGCTCTGTGCGTAATTTTTTTTTAATTGAGTTTCAATATAGATTTAATTATTAAGGAATTGGTGGAGGGAAATCATGTGCTTTTGAAGCGTTGATCAAAATCCAAACATGAAAAGCAAGTTTTTATTTGAGTTCCAATTTAATAATTTTTAAGAAAACAATATTATAAGGAGTTTCTTTTTTAAAATATTAAAGTAAATGAATTAAAATTCAAAATAAAAATTTTAATATATTAAATATAATCTGATAATAAAAATATTCAACATCTTATAAAATGAAGATCCCCATAACATTATTCTAATTTTTATTGTGTGTAGTTTATCATTTTTATTATTACAAAATTAAAATAGAATTAGTCCTTCCTGTTATGAATGCCAAAGTTTCAATCTTTTAAGTGTTAGATAAAGAAGAAAGAACTTATTTAAATCTTGCTAGCTGTTGTTGAGTCAAAACGTAATCTAAGAGACTAAGACGTGATCAAAGATTCCTTAATTAGCCCAAGTACGTATGATTGTTTCACTAAAACCAAACAATAGAAACGAGTGAAACATAGACTAAAGATTGCTTTTATTTCTTGATTTGGAATTTCATGCGTACCTAATGTGGGCCTTTCACAGCTAATTGGTGATAAGGCCCCTAATCTAATCTAGATTATCTTAATAAGTGAATATAACATAAGTAAGTAAATTGTTTGTTTGTTTGTTAGTCTCATTCTTCATACACCCTCGTTACACGAGGCCGGCAGCACGTGGAAACATCTTGACCCCCTTTTCATAAAAAATAAAATTTATTTTTTTAAAACTAATTTTATAAATAAGTTTGTACACTATCAATTGATTGTGAATAAGTTGAGTCTTAAAACACTTCAAATTCCGTAAAGATATTTTTAAAAGTGTTTTTATTAAAAAGAAAAGGGTTTATCATCTAATACTCCTGTTTAAATAAAAATTAAATTGATATTTGATAAAAAAAAATGTGATAATATCCTAAGCATAAAAATAAATAAAAATGCTTCTTGGATAAATTAAAATGTTTGTTATGTTCATTTATTCATGTCTTATGTTTAACTTTTGATATCAATTTCTCAAGGTTATGTGACGTGTAAATATACTATAGAAAAAAAAGTCAAGATCACATGCTAACTTTCGAGTTGAACATACTATCTCTCTCTCTCTCTCTCACACACACACACACACATATATATATATATATATATATATATATATATATATATATATATATATATAAAAGAAAAATTACATTTTACTTCTCTAGAAACATTTAATATGGAATGAATTTGAACATTACAATAATTCTGGGGTCAACTCCCACATACAGAAGGTTACCCAATCTCCTTACCTGTCGGACACTCGGTTTTGACTTTGTTGAAAAATCTTGAAGCACTGAAGCTTCTGCGAAACGACAATATGCAATCAATTGATTAGTCTTTTTAATATGACATGATGATGCAGGGTAGGTTTGTAGGCCTAGCGCCATGACAAAACCAAGACCGCTTTGTTTACTTTGTCCATTTTGCATGAGACCATAAGCTATCTTAATGAAAATTCACTCGATATAAAATATAATTTCGTGATTAAAACCCCAAAGAACAAAAGTAATTAATCATATTAAAAGAGAATTTCTACATTGTCTTTCGTACAACAACAATAATTACATGCTTGCTATGTTTTACTGTGTGGAGTAAAAAAAATTTTCGGTGACATATGTAAAGTAAAATTTGATGACTTGTATTGTCTCATTTTCCATTGATGGTTGGCTTGTAATAGTAGTCCAGAGGGGGCAAAAATTACTATTTTTTAACAAAAATGACTTCCATTTTCAATCCGTGTTTAAGTGACCAAAGTTGCATATTAGTTTTAACTTTAATTATATTATTAACGAAAAAAATTACTAAATCAGGTTTTTGCTGTAAAATTATTGTGCATTCTTTTAATTTTTTTCAACATTTTATATTTCAAGTTGATTTTTTATGGTTCACATCGGTAAAAAAAAAAATCAACATCTTTTCTTTTTAAAATTTCTATTTTTTTATATTTCACATCAATTTTTTTACAAAAAATTAGGGTGAAATATGTTCATAATATTTTTTAACATCATTTGTTTACTTCTTTACAAAAATATTTATAGTAAAAATTAAATAAATTTAACTTCCCACAAAAAATGTGTATATTTTGTTAAAATTTTTGAAAAATCATAACTTTACATTTAATTATCCGTTTGATGAGATTTTTTTCTATTTCATATAATTTTGTGCTTGGTTTCTCTCCCCAAATTGCAAAAAAATGGATGTTTTATTTTTTATTTTTAATTTTTTTGGCTTTTTCTTCATCTTTCATCCTTGTTCAACTAACTCTATATATTATTATAATATTTTATTAAACATATAGAAGTCATATAAAAAGTTAATTACAATCTCAAAAGTTATAAAAATGAAACACAAATAAACATATCTCTAAAATAAATTGTGTAGAAAAATGAAGAAATAGAAAAGGTGAAGAATAGAGAAATGGAAACAATAAAAACAACTCTTATATTTGGAATCAATGGTTTGGAATATGACATTTGTTTCATACTTGATGCTATAGAAGGAGTATCAATCACTTACTAATGTGTGATAAAGAATGTCCTAAAATATAGGATTCTACAAAGGGAGGTGAACAAAGACAAAGTTTGAAGTTAGAAACAAATAAAAGGGAGAGTGATAATTGAAAAAAAATGTAGGATTTGTTTTATTTATAATACAAAACTTTAGATATTGATTCATTTGTAAGAACTGATGTAAAAAGTAAAATATATTAATTTTTTTTAAGGACAAACATCTAAAATTTCTTCATACCTTGAAGAATGTCCATGCCTTGATGACTATAGGTATCTACTATCTTATAAACAGATCTAAAATATCATTAGTAAAAACCATGTCAATTATTTTTTAGGCAAACTAGCATCTAAAATTTTATCATTTCCCCAATAACTTGGTTATTGATATAACTTTAGGTGTTGATAACTTTTTTATATTTTCCAATCAAATGTTTGGAATATCTTTAGACAGTGATGAATTTCAAAATTGATGTTTTAAATTTTTTTAATTTTTTCAACAACCTTTGATTATCATACCTTTTGATGTCATTTTAATAAAAAACCAATGTATTAATATTTTACATTTCCCAACTAAATGTTTGTAATACCTTTAGAGGATGGTTACTTTTAAAATCAATGTATTAAGTTTTCTTTAGAAGTTAATAATTTAAAAAATTGATATTTAAAATTTTTGCACAAATGATAATATCGATTGTTTATAAAAACCAACATCTTAAAACTTCTTATATTTTTAAAAATGCTACCACTCTACATCACATGTCAATCTTGCTTTGAGTCATCGTATACGTGGCAACGGTTTTTTACATTTTTGTAATAGTATTTTTCTAATAAAAATTAAGTAATAAAAGTAGCATTTTTTTTAATTCTAGTAATAAACTTCGTTTGATAATTCTTTTTTATGTAGGAATATAATCCTATTTATTTTATTCATATTATAAAATATTAAAATTTCAAAAATTATTTATTATACGTTAAATATAATGAATTCTATACAAAATTAACGTCCCTTTTTTAAGCAGCTGTTTTCCCTATTATTGCAGTATAATAATTAAAAAGAAAAAAAGAAAAGTATTGAGTAGGTTATGATGGATAGGTTTATGCGGGTGGAAGAGAGGTTAAAACTCACTTTTAAATCTACATCTAAGGATTAGGTATCAAATCCATGTATGTTTGTTTCATATTTAATTTCAAGCAACTAATTATTGATATTAATAATCATTTTGAGTAGCGGAGAGTTTTTATTTAAATAACATCTAATATTCTTTAAAAAAAATTATCTATGAATCTATGCATGTTATGATTTAATTACTTATTGTAATAAAAAAATCTTAATTCAAGTAAAATATGACATCCTTCGAATGTTTCGTATAAAAAATAAAAAAATAAGAGAGCAGAAATTTGAAAATTAAATCCGCACCAAATATGCGGACCGCCATGCCTAATTTATAACCTATCAATAGCCTTAGTCAGTTACGGGTAGCACTAACCAGAAAGCCTAAAATGAAAATCTCTTAATAAGTTCTGACCTATTCTTGTTTCTGACAGGGGCTATATTATCAATCAATTATCAATAATATATTGGTCTTACATTCAGAGTCTCCTACTCTAACCTAGTCTTTTTTCTATTCAAAATTTCTTGAATAATAATATTATTATATATATATTTTCAATCCCTCACAATTTTAATACTCATAGCCAATCACATCAATTTTAACACCTGCGTTATATAATGGGTATATTACATACATCTTTCTCTTTCTCATAAATTATGAAGTTGATAATTCTAGAAGCCTCCTGCCAATTAAAAAAGAGTACATCATATATCTTTAAGGTGAGAGTGTTTTAAGCATTTCCATTGAATAACCGCAAATAAATGTTTGAGGTGAAAAAAAAGATTAAGCGAATAGGAATTTTATGGAAAATTTTTCATAAATCTAGAGTTAACCATTAACAAAAAAGAAAAATGATGATGATGCTCCATAAAAATTAAAATGATAGAAAAATGAAGGGATTATGTAATTAATTATTAGTTCACGAGCTACAAAGTAATTAATTTTTTTTGCAATTAATTAATTGAAAAAAAAGGTCCAAATAGTGTGTGAACTGGACTGGATTAACTAGTACAAGGCAGATTGCCTGAATCAATGAAACCAGGTTGCTTGCTTCTTTATGTTATACATGTATGTATCTGCATAAATTTGGTTATCCATCCTCTATTATAAATAAAGAACAAGTTTACAATATTAACTTGTATAGATTATCGAGATGGTGATCTCAGAGAATTACTGTCTAATCTTTCTTCTCACTTCAGTTCTTTTCTTCATGGCTCAAACAACGTCTTCTCCTTACAAACCAATTGACAACTACTTGCTTGCTTGTGGCTCTCCAAAAAACGTCACTTTCGAACTTAGAAATTTTGTTCCTGACTCCCAACATCCTTCCGTACGTTTGAAAACCCAGAATTCCCTAGTTATTAGCTCCAATGTTTCTAAGAATCTGGCTCCGATTTACCAGTCTGCTCGAATTTTCAAGAGCTCAGCTTCCTATCAATTTGTTATAAAACAAAAGGGTTGGCACTGGATCCGCCTTTACTTCCCTCCTTTGAGAAAAAACTTGGAATCTTCTGTAACTGTGATCGCTGAAAATCTTGTGCTGTTGCAGAACTTCAGCTTTGAGAGCTCTAGAAAACCACTTTTCAAAGAGTTTGCCATAAAAGTGAAAGCAAATACGTTAACTCTTACCTTTGTTCCTTCTGGAAACTTCTCTGTTTTTATCAATGCCATTGAAGTAGTTTCCTTGCCAAACAAGTTGTTTTCAGCTTCACCTCGTGCACAGAATTTAACCTCTTTCTCATTTCAAAGCATTTCTCATGTTGCTTTCGAAACCATCTATCGAATAAGCATGGGGGATTCGCTGGCTGCTCGTAGCGACATTTTTCATAGAACCTGGAAAAATGATGAGAAGTACCTTAAAACAAAGGTATTTTCTCTAAATGTTTCAGTTGATCCAGATTTTATAAGATCTTCAACAACAGAAATAGCACCAAAAATGGTTTATGCGACGGCTAAAGCTCTGAAAAATGCCGGTGTTTCCAACTCAACTTGGGTTTTCTCGGTGAATCCCAAGTTTTCACACATTCTAAGGTTGCATTTTTGTGATATCATCATTAGCAACTCCAGCAAGCCTTCGTCTTTCAATGTGCTCCTAAATTCTGATATTGTTGTGAGAAATCTGAATCTTTCAGTCCTCACTAATGGTACTAAGGGTGTTCCTTTCTTCATAGACTTTCCTTCAAATTTTTCAAGTGATTCATACACACTAAGTGTGACACTTGAACAAAGTGACCAGAATTATGCAATTTTGAATGGATTGGAGATTATGAAGATAATCAACAAAGTCCAAACCTTGGATGGGATTTCATCTGTTAAGGTTGTCATTCTAAAGTCAGCTTCCAAAGTTTCAGTCAAGGTGGCAATCATTTTAGGCTGCACTCTTGGTGCTTCAGTTTTATTGGCATTGATTGGCATATTTTACTGTTATTGCATGGTAGCTCGCAAACCCAAGACAACTGCTCCAAACATTGTCTCGCCGGCTGGTTCATCGTCCTTGGCTAGTCCTGGTCGTGTTTGCAGAATCTTTGCATTCCAGGAGATTCTGGAAGCAACCGACAACTTCGAAGAGAAATCTCTTCTTGGCGTTGGTGGTTTTGGAAAAGTCTACATCGGAAAACTAGACGACGGCACGAGAGTGGCTGTCAAAAGAGCAGACCCTAGATCCAAACAAGGCCTAGCTGAATTCCAAAACGAGGTGAGATTGTTATCAAAACTTCGTCACCGACATCTTGTAGCTCTCATTGGCTATTGTATGGTTCTAAATTGCAATTGTCCTGGGACAAACTCAATCGTAAAAAACCACGAGAAAATGCGGTTATTACAGGATAAGATTGCCACAAATAACAACTCCGTACCACAATTTAAAAGCACAGCCTACCATCGTGAAAGGATGGAATTGATTCTCGTGTATGAATTCATGGCTAATGGATCTTTAAGTGACCATCTATATGGGGAAAAGTTGATCCCACTTTCTTGGAAGCAAAGGCTTGAAATTTGCATTGGGGCTGCTAGAGGGCTCCATTATCTTCACACCGGTTCTTCACAAAGCATAATTCATAGAGATGTGAAAGTGGCGAATATTCTTTTGGATGAGAATTTCGTTGCTAAAGTTTCATATTTTGGAATATCAAGAAACGGTCCGGAGCTTGATGAGAGCCATGTGAGCACCGTTGTGAAAGGAAGTTTTGGATACTTAGATCCTGAGTATTTCAGAACTCGCCATTTAACAGAGAAATCTGATGTTTATTCCTTTGGAGTTGTCTTGATGGAAGTTCTGTGTGGAAGGCCTGCTTTAGACCATGATCTTCCAACAATGGAGAAGAACTTAGCTAAATGGGTTTTGGGTTGCAGTGAAAATGGGGAGTTGGAAAGGATAATAGACAGAAGTCTGATTGGAAAGGCCAAGTTTGCTTCTGTTTGGAAGGTTTGGGAGGTGGCTAGAAAGTGCTTGGAGGATCATAGGATCAAGAGGCCAACAATGGGATATGTCATGTGTAGCTTGGAAGATGCTCTACATTTGGAGCTTAGAAATACGGATGGAGATGGAAATTTGTACTTGGATTGCAATATACCAGATATACTACCACAGGAGTGTAGCAGTATCTTTAATTAATTATTCAGTAGGATCACTCTGTAATAAAGTGGAATCAAGTAGAATTATTTTGTAATTGAGTAGATAGGATCATTCTTTCTTCCTGATTTTCAGCCTTAGCTTATTTTATGCTGAGTTTAGATTTTTTCATGTATATAAACACATTGTATAGTATGTATTTATAAATCCCTTGAATTGAATTTACTCAATTGATAAGATTTGTTAATTGTTCTTCTTTTGACTTGTTCATTAATCATATATTTCTTCCACCATTCAAATTATCAAACGGAGCTTATGCCCCCGGTAAAAGGTGTTGGTACAATTCATTTTTTTCCTTCTTTTTATTTATCAGGATAATGTTTTGCATGTCCCTATTTTAAATTTAATTTACTATCAATCTCTTGATAAAAACATAATCTAGAAAATCTTGAGCGTCCCCAGAAATTTTTATGATGAATTAATTAGATTGTACAAAATTTTGGTTGACATTTTTTAGAATATATATAAAAGATAGACTTCTGGTCCTGAATCATATCTATAAAATATAGAAAAGTGTCATTTAAAAAAATGAAAAAATTCTACAATTTATGAGTCACTTCTATATTATATGCAAATAGAAGCTTTATGTATTTAATAATTTGGTTGTCTGGTATAAAGAGATGGCTCTCCAAATATAACAACACTTGTAAAGCAAAATTCATCAATGAAATAACGATCTTTGAATTTCTCACTACAGGAAAATAGGCTATTAGCAATAACATTTGTTATTGGTGTAGGTGTCTTGATCATTGGTAAATAAAGTTGTCGGAGAAAATGTCATCAATAAAAATTTGTCGATGTAGGAACCAACACTGACAACATAATTATTAACGACATAATTATCATTGGTAAAAATTTAAATTTCTATTATGACAAAATCACCGCTAATGACATAATTACCATTGGTAAAAATTTAAATTTCTACGATGACAAACATTTGTCGATGTAGGAACCAACACTGACGACATAATTATTGTTGGTATAAATTTAAATTTCTACGATGACAAAATTGCTATTGAAGGATTTTTTTTTCTTGCTAAAATTTTTTCCACCAAGAAAAATTTGCATCCATGAATTCTTGATTTATCATTGATGGCAATGTCATCAGTAAAAGTGCAATAATGCATCACTGGCAATTGAATTTTTTTCATTGCAAAAAGCTTCATTGGTATTAATATTATTTCTTGTAATGTCTCTCACATCTCCCAATGTACTAAATCCCTAACTTTGCTTGGCTACAGAAGAAAATAAGGGAGAAAAAAAATAGGAAAGAAAGAAAATAGGAGAGAAAGAAAATAGGATAGAAGTACTTTTCTTCAAACGTGCTTGGTTTAGGGGAAAATAAGGAAGAAAGGAAACAGAGAAAAAATGAATTATTTTTTTTGTGAGGGAAAATATAGGAGAAAGATAATGAGGAATTTTTTTTTTAATTTTAGTTTAATGTAAATTAAATTGAGAGGTAATAAAATTTATTAATATTAAGTGTTCATGAGAATCTTTCAATATCAATTACATTTTTCTTTTACCAAACTTGCATAAAATTTATACCACAACAATAAACAAGCAAAAAATGGGTTATAAAAATTTGAAAGCATATTTTTTAATATTCCGTAACCTTTATTTTAAAATTTTTTTTGAAGACAAATTTGTATATTTTTAATAAAATGGGTTAGAAGAGTTGTTTCATAAAATCATTAAAATTACAAAAGATGTATGTATATTTCATTTTTTTATACTACAAATTTAATAGATATATTAATCATTTTGATGATATTGTTGAAAAGATTCAATAATAAATTGAATAAAACATAACATAAGTAAACAAGTTTTTTAGGAGTATAAATTCTTAATATCAAACAAATAATTATAAAAACACTATAGTATGTTAACCTAAATTTTTTTTGTAGAAAGTTCATTTTCCAAACTGAAGGACGATGCAGCAACAACCGGAGGACGATGCAACAACTGGTGGATGATGTAGCAACAACCAGGTGCAGATCTGTGAAAACAGAGACAACTGAAGAATTGGGCAACATGGAAACTAAACTAATTGTACAAATTAGACAGAGGAAGACCCAAATCACCACTCACCTGCACGAACTTACCGTTTACAAGCAGTGCTAGAGAAAGCTCTTCTTCCAGTGGAGCGAGCGACGGTCGCACTGAGCACAGTCCGAAGCGTGAAAAGCAGAACCGAGCCAAAAAATGCCACTGTTTACAACTTCCCCCCTATTTTCTTCTTATATTTGAGGAGATAAAAACTTAGTGGACCCCACCGTACGAAATTAGCTCAATTTTCACTTCCCTCCTCCTTTCTCCTGCGAGCCAAGTAGCTGAATTTCAAAATTTCTTGTACTTTTCTACGTGTGAACTTCTTTCCCCCCTAAAATGAACCAATCCAAGTAGGGGGTAAGTTGTGAAGTTTTCTTTTCTCTAGCCACTATTAGTTCCAGAACCTATCATCGAGGAACACGATTAGAATGGGTAATCTTTGTACTTCTCGAAGCCTACTGTTGCATCACTTATCTCCATCAATCAAGCATCCTTTGATCTTTCGCACCAGCATTTTGGATGTCCATCAAAATCATGTACACACTCTGTTATTGGCTTAGATCCAATAGCTTTCTTTCTAATGATTGCATTATCATAGAAATTTAGTTCCACATTAGCTAAATGATGTTGACTAAATGAGAAAGCGATCGTGCAGTGACATTTTTTAAAATATAAGAAATTTAACACATTACTTCAAATAAAGAATTGACATTATAACACTTAAAATTTTTTTTGTATTGATTACTAAAGAATCAACATAGAAAGGAAGAAGAAGATTCAATTCAAAAAATTAGCATATAGTTAACACAATAGTTATTAGAAAACCAAAATCTAAAATTATGAGAATAGTGATAGTTTGAAAATATAATGAAACTTTAGAGGTCAATTCCTAAAAAAACTGATATATTATGTTCTCACGAGACTTTAGACATTGGTTTCGAAATAACCAACATTTAAAGTTTTGAAATTGGTGACATTTTTTACATCAATTTTTTTTGTAGAAAAATCAATGTATTTCCTTCCTATAATATTTTCGACATTAGTTTTTAAAGTAACTAATGTCTAAAGTTATATGAGCAATGACAATTTTTATTATAAATAAAGAAAATCTTATCTTTTCCTCATCATCACTTTTCCTCTCACTTGTTTTGATCAAGCTCAATCTCTATCTCCATTTAACTTCTTCTTGAAAATGCCAAGTCTCACTTTGTCATCCACCATCGTCTATGAGCTATTGGTACTCCTTTAATTGGTATTGAGCATGAAACATATTCAAAAGATAAGAGGTATCTTTCTTGCTTCTTTTCTCAAATTTTCACTTTTTTCAATTTTTTTTTAGTTTTCTTAAAAGATTTATTTTTCTATGTTTCCTTTATATAACTTTTAATATTGTATATGAATTTTAAAGGCTTATTATGTATTTGATAAAATGATGCAATAAAAATTGAAGTCATTTGAACAACAATAAGAGATAAAGAAAAAGTGAAAAAAGTCCATGAAAATAAACATTTTTTATAATTTTGGGAGGGGCATTGGCATTTTGCAAATGGATAAATATCAAAAAGTTATATAAAATTTGTCTAAAATGAATAACCAAGTGTAAAGTTATAACCTTTCAAAAATTTTAACTCAAAGTACATATTTTTTGTTAGATATTGAGTTTATTTAACTTTCACTATAAATATTCTGGCAAAAAAATAAAAAATAACATTAGAAAATTATTATGTAAACATTTTATGTTAGTTTATTATTAAAAATTGATATGAAATGTAAAAAAATTAAAATATTTTTAAATAAAAGATGTAGACTTTTTATTAAAAAATCAATGCAATAACCTTTTTTCACATTGATTTATATAATCAATATGAAATGATCAAACTTACAACATCACTTATATATATGTTAGGTCACAACTAACATTCAAGGTCTTAAATAACTAACATTGTTTATGAATTTTGTAATAATGACAATTATGATGTATGCCCTATACTAACAAAGATAAAAAGCCTAAATCATTAATAGGTATTATGACTAGAAGCTAGTAGTTAGACTCTGAAATGAACTAAGTGAAATAGAACTCATAGGAAGGTATTATGATTAGATGATTAATATATAACTATGCTAGACATTGGAAAAACTCAAAAATAATAGAATTAGATGATGTGTAGGAAATGGTTTATGATTAATGATATGACACTAGGATTACAACATTGATGATTTAAAGTTGTATGTGTCTGTTACTAGTAAAGAGAATATAAGGATGCCTTAAGTGTATAAAATAATTAAGATATGTATTATGTTTTTAGCTAAGCGGTAGGCCCAAGCATGGGATAGTAAAATGCTCCATACCCACCCAACATGTAATGATTTTAAATATAATTAGAAAGATAAAGATACATAAAATACACACTACTACAAAAATGCAAATAAACATTATAACATAGATATCGACTAAAGGCAATACTAATGTTTATTATTGTGTAGTGATATTTTTTAAATTATGAAAAGATTTGCAATGTCAATTTTTATATATAACTAACATTTTCATTCTTGTGAAAAATTTGTACTTTAATTTCAAAATCATTAACATCTAAATAAAACTTTTGACATTAATTTTTTATGTAATTATCATCTAAAGGTATTGCAAAAGTTTAATGGGAAAAAATTAAAAAGTTTACATGTGGCTTTTATACTAAATTGACATTTAAAGGTATCACATTTAAAGTTTGTTAGTAAAGCAAAGAAACTTGAAAAGTTAATTTTCAAAGTAACTACCATCTAAAGGTGTTGCAAAAATCTAGTAAGGAAATATTAAACATTATTACATCAATTTTGGATTGAATCGACATCCAAAGTTATCGTAATTATGAGGTTATGTGAAACTGTGAATTCAATTTTGAAAGAAATACCAATTTAAAATTATTTCAAGCATTCTTGGATAATGTAAAAAGTTAATACATTAGTTTTATATAATTGATATCCAAAGTATAACAACTACTAGCTTACTTAGAAAAGGATATAGGTATAATATTGGCTTTTGTGATAACAATCAAAGCCTAATATTTTTTTAAAATGGCTATAAATTTCATTTTCAATCTACATTTGATTTGTGATACCTTTATTTTCATTATTTATCTTTAGAGTTTATATGGAAGACCATGATAAGTCACCATTCTTTGTTGTAAATTTAAAAATGCTATGAATTTTGTTGAAATACTTCTGGTTATTCTCTAATACTATATTTGTCGCTAATTTGCTACACTAACCATAATATTAGTTGTTTTCTTAATGCTTCTTTGCTAAAATCGAGTAGTAAATGAATAGCTATTGTGCAAAAAAAAAAAGAAATGACAATTAAGATATTTGTTAGGGCCTAGGCATGGGAAATTTAGAAAGAGGTTATTTACATGATTATTATAAGTAGAAAAAAAATTTAAAGATAAGAGTGTTTTATTGAAAATGGATCATGTGAGTGGAATTTTATTATTTAATGGGTACATATGTGACCACATTAAGTTAAAATCAATAGTTCATGTAAGTTTTTTAGGCTTACACTCATGTAAATTGATCCCTTCCCATAAATATATATATCATAGTGATTTTGTGTATATACAAATATACATATAGTTTAGGTTTTATATTTGTATATAAATCATAGTGATTTTGTTGCAAATTTACATTTTATGTAAGTGATTTTGTTCTATCTTTCATTATAATAATTTGAAAAAAAATTCTCAAAATAAATTTTTAGAATTATTTATCTCCTTTCTTATCTATTTGTATTCTCATAATAAATTGTTTAATGACAAATAAATTTACACTAAATTTATAAAATTATTATTGTTGTTTTTGCATTCATTATTATATTACAAATAATGTAATTTATATTAAAAAAATTACAACCTAATTGCAATTCATGATGTAGAACTTGTTACCTAATTTCTAATAGTCTAACCTACATTCCTTAACAATAACTAATGTATAAGCATATCATTGAAAGTGAGGAATTATGCATATAGAAGAAATTATATGAATTTTCATCATTTGATAATAGTTTAAATATAAAAAGAGTTAAGCCCACATATGCATTGAGTGAACTTATGCATAAATTGATCTTACTAACCCTAAAGGAAACGAGCTTCTTTTTCTCTACCCTTAACTTGTACATGACAAGGCCTAAAAGATTTAATTGTATTAAAATATCCTATGTTGCTTAAATCATATCGGAGTGCTCTTTATTGCTTAACTTTGTGGTGTGGTGGTAGAGGCTCAACGTATGTATTTACAATTAAAAATATAGAGAAGTAAGTTTGAGACTTAGTGACAAACACCCTAATAAAAATAAGTACAAAAAGGTAAGATTTTTGTACAATCCTTACTGGCTAGATTTACCCTCCTTCATTCATAATAATCAATTTAAAATAAAACAAGTTCAAATATTAGTAAACATTATTTAATGTCAATATAGATAAAGCCTATAGGCCCACACATATCTAAACCATATCATAAATTCTCAAGCATTATCAATTTATTACAATTTCAAAATATTTATAATCAATTAATATACAAAAGCAATTAAACCTCCTTATAACTCCCGATTATCCTGATCTTTTCACAAACCTAACCTTGACCATCCAAGGTTTATGTTATTACTTCATAAAAGCTTACTAAATCTAGTTTTTCATCACACATATATCATCAATTTGCCCTTATACACATTTCCCTATTCATCAATACATGTCAAGTTCATTCATCACAACTTAAATTAAATCATACCATATCATATTACCTAACATCCCTATGCCTTCTTGCATGGCTATACTCCAATTATTTTCTATGATTTTGATGGATAACATTTGTATTTTAGTGTTAAAAGTTCAATTTTGTTGTCAATTTATTCATTTCATATCATAGCACATATGCTAATTCTACTACATCTTTTTCAATGACCATATCACTTAACTCTATCTTATTGCATGGCTATACATCATTTATTTATTCTTACTATTGTACTTACAATCCATTTCAAGTTTAAACAAAGCATTGAAAAGTCAATTATATTTACTTATAGCATTAAAACATGATATTAGGATAGAAAAATTACTTTGGGAAGTGATTTGAGCTGCAATTCTAGAAATGAAGATCCCCATAACATTATCCTAATTTTTATTGTGTGTAGTTTATCATTTTTATTATTACAAAATTAAAATAGAATTACTCCTTCCGTTACGAATGCCATAGTTTCAATCTTTTAAGTGTTAGATAAAGAAGAAAGAACTCATTTAAATCTTGCTAGCTGTTGTTGGGTCAAAATGGAATCTAAGAGACTAAGACGTGATCAAAGATTCCTTAATTAGCCCAAGTACGTATGATTGTTTCACTAAAACCAAACAATAAAAACGAGTGAAACATAGACTTAAGAGTGCTTTTATTTCTTGATTTGGAATTTCATGCGTACCTAATGTGGGCCTTTCACAGCTAATTGATGATAAGGCCCTTAATCTAATCTAGATTATCTTAATAAGTAAATATAACATAAGTAAGTAAATTATATGTTTGTTAGTCTTATTCTTCGTACACCCTCGTTACACGAGGCCGGCAGCACATGCAAACATCTTGACCCCCTTTTCCAGAAATTATAAAGAATAATTTTTATTAAAATTAAATTTATAAATATATTTATACACCATCAATTGATTATAAATAAGTTGAGTCTTTAAACACTTCAAATTCCGTAAAAAGATTTTTAAAAGTATTTTTATTGAAAAAAGGTTTATCATCTAACACTCCTGTTTAAATAAAAATTAAATTGATATTTGATAAAAAAAAATGTGACAATATCCTAAACATGAAAAGAAATAAAAATGCTTCTTGGATAAATTAAAAGGTTTGTTATGTTCATTTATTGATGTCTTATGTTTAACTTTTGATATCAATTTCTAAAGGTTATGTGACGTGTAAATAAACTATAGATAAAAAAAAGTCAATATCACATGCTAACTTTAGAGTTGAACATGGTATCATATTTTTAAAATAAATATATAAAAGGAAAATTACATTTTGCTTCTCTAGAAACATTTAGTATGGAATATTCGAGTCAATTCCCACGTTCAATCTCTTTTCCTGTCGGACGCTCGGTTTTCACTTTGTTGAAAAATCTTGAAGCACAGAAGTTTCTGCGAAATAACAACATGCGATCAATTGATTAGTCTTTTTGATATGACTATGATGATGCAGGGTAGGATTGTATGCCTGGCACCATAACAAAACCACGGCCGCTTTGTTTACTTTGTCCATTTTCCATAAGATCACAGGCTATCTTAATGCCTTGGTAAACAGTTTATCAAAATTTGATTAAACTAAATTTAATTGATAATTTCTGAAATCAGTTGTTTGGTGGCCAATTGTTTCAAACAATTTTTGCTCCCAGCAAATATTGAAAATGCCGCTCGGTTACTGTTCCGTAAAAGGACGCAATTACCCCACAAATCATGTTCCTGCTGCGTTTTCAAATCATGCTGCTACTTCGTTTTCCTTTTTGTGTTTTTTGGTAAAATACTGTTGTGTTTTCCTTAGTACTGTTACCCTCCCACAACCCACCAATATAAATACGTAAATTATAATTATAATTATTAAGTTTTTATTGATAAATTTATTTGCTATAAAAATTATATTAATTTAATTTAAAAAATATTTAATTTATAATAAATTATAATAATATATTATTTATAAAAAATTGATTTAACAAATAATATATAGAATTTAAAATATTAAAATAAAAAATATTCAAATAATTTATTAAATATATTTATATCCTTATTTATCATTTTACATACAAATAATTAATTATAAATAGTTAATTTTACTAAATATTTTTATTCAAATAGTTAATATAATCAACTAATACAATTAATTATTAATTAATAATTAATTAAATCAGTTAATCAGAAAATAAGGTCAATGACAATTCACTTGATGTAAAATATAATTTCATGATTAAAACACAAAGAACAAAAGTAATTAATCATAATAAAAGAGAATTTCTATTAATCAATTAATTAATTTCCTATTGTTTTTCGCACAACAACAATAATTACATGCTTGCTATGTTTTACTATGTGAAGTAAAAAACTTTTTTTGGTGACATATGTAAAGTAAATTTTGATGACTTGTATTGTCTCATTTTCCATTAATGGTTGGCTTGTAATAGTAGTCGAGAGGGGACAAAAATTACTATTTTTTAACAAAAATGACTTCCATTTTCAATCCGTGTTTAAGTGACCAAAGTTGCATATTAGTTTTAACTTTAATTATATAATTAACGTAAAAAATTACTAAATCAGGTTTTTGCTGTAAAATTATTGTGTATTCTTTTAATTTTTTTTTCAACATTTTATATTTCAAGTTGATTTTTTACAGTTCATATCAGAAAAAAAATCAACATCTTTTCTTTTTAAAATTTCTATTTTTTATATTTCTTTTCATTTTTTTCACAAAAAATTAAGGTGAAATATTTTCATAATATTTTTTAACATCAATTTTTACTTCTTTACAAAAATATTTATAGTAAAAATTAAATAAATTTGACATCCCACAAAAATGTGTATTTTTTGTTAAAAATTTTAAAGAGTCATAACCTTACATTCAATTGTTTCTTTAGTGAGGTTTTTTTCTATTTCATATAATTTTGTGCTTAGTTTCTCTCCCCAAATTGCGAAAAATGGATGTTTTATTTTTTATTTTTGTGACTTTTTTTTCATCTTTCATCCTTGTTCAACTAACTCTACATTTTATTGGAATATTTTATTAAACATATAGAAGACATCTAAAAAGTTAAATACAATATCAAAAGTTATAAAAATGAAACACAAATAAAGAGGTAAAATTGTGTAGAAAATTGAAAAAATATAAGAGGTAAAAATTAGAGAAACAAAAACAATAAAAACAACTCTTATATTTGGAATCAGTGATTTGGAATATGACATTTGTTTCATGCTCAATGTTGTAGAAGGAGTATCAATTGCTTACTAATGATGATAGAGAATGTCATAAAATATAGGATTCTAGAAAGGGAGGTGGACAAAGATAAAGTTTGAAATTAGAAACAAATAAGAGGGAGAGTGATAATTAAAAAAAATGTAGAATTTGTTTTATTTATAATGCAAAACTTTAGATATTGATTCATTTGTAAGACCTGATGTCAAAAGTAAAACACGTTAATTTTTTTTTTAAAGATAGACATCTAAAATTTCTTCATACCTTAAAGAATGTCCATGCCTTGATGACTTTAGATATCTATTATTTTACAAATAGACATTTAAAATCTCATTAGTAAAAATCACGTCAATTTTTTAGGCAAACTAGCATCTAAAATTTTATCATTTTTCCAATAACTTGGATATTGATATATCTTTACATGTAAATTTCATATAAAACTAACATGAAAACTTTTTTATATTTTCCAATCAAACGTTTGCAATACATTTAGATAGTGATGAATTTCAAAATTGATGTTTTAAAATTTTTCATTTTTTCCAACAACCTTTGATTATCATACCTTTTGATGTCATTTTAATACAAAACCAATGTGTTAACATTTTACATTTTCCAACTAAATGTTGTAATACCTTTAGACGATGGTTACTTTTAAAATCAATGTATTAAGTTTTCTTTAGAAGTAAATAATTTAGAAAATTGATATTTGAAATTTTTGCACAAATGATAATATCGATTGTTTATAAAAATTAATATCTTAAGACTTCTTATATTTTTAAAAATGCTACCACTTTATGTCACATGTCAATCTTGCTTTGAGTCATCGTCTATGTGGCAACGTTTTTTCACATTTTTGTAATAGTATTTTTCTAATAAAAATTAAGTAATAAAAGTAGCATTTTTTTAATTCTAGTAATAGACTTTGTTTCATAATTCTTTTTTTATGTAGGAATATAATCTTATTTATTTTATTCATAATTATAAAATCTTAAAATTTCAAAAAAAATATTTATTATATGTTAAATATAATGAATTTTATAGAAAATTAACGACCCCTTTTTAAGCAGCTGTTTTTTCTATTATTGCAGTATAATAATAATAAAAAAAAGTATTGAGTAGGTTATGATTGAGAGGTTTATGAGGGTGGAAGACAGATTAAAAATTACTTTTAAATCTACATCTAAGGATTAGGCATCAAACCCATTTATGTTTGTTTCATATTTAATTTCAAGCAACTAATTATTGATATTAATAATCATCTTGAGTAGTGGAGAGTTTTAATTTAAATAACATCTAATATTATTTAAAAAAATTTACCTATGAATCTATGCATATTATGATTTAATTACTTGTTGTAATAAAAAAATTCTTAATTCAAGTAAAATATGACATCCTTCGGATATTTCGTATAAAAAAAAAAAGAGAGAGAGAGCAGAAATTTGAAAATTTAATCCGCACCAAATATCGGGACCGCCGTACCTAATTTATCACTTATCAATAGCCTTAGTCAGTTACGGATAACCCTAACCAGCAAGCCTACAATGAAAATCTCTTAATAATTTCTGACCTATTCTTGTTTCTGACAGAGTCTATACTATCAATCAATTATCAATAATATATTGGTCTTACATTCAGAGTCTCCTACTCTAACCTAGTCTTATTTCTATCAAAAATTTCTTGAATAATAATAATATTATTATATATTTATATTTTCAATCTCTCACAATTTTAATACTCATAGGCAATCACATCAATTTTAACACTTACGTTATATAATGGGTATGTTACATACATCTTTAAATTCACTCTTTCTCATAAATTATGAAGTTGATCATTCTAGAAGCCTCCTGCCTATTAAAAAAGAGTACATCATATATCTTTAAGGTGAGAGTGTTTTAAGCATTTCCATTGTATAACCACAAATAAATGTGTGAGGTGAAAAGTAAGATTAAGAGAATAGGGGTTTTATGGAAATTTTTTCATAAATCTATAGTTAACCATTGACAAAAAGGAAGAATGATGATGATGCTCCGTAAAAATTAATATGATCTCCAAAGGAAAAAAAAAAGAAGGGCTTCTGTAATTAGTTATTAGTTCACGAGCTACTAAGTAGTTAATTTTTTTGCAATTAATTAATTGGAAAAAAAAAGGTCCAAATAGTGTGTGAACTTGACTAGATTAACTAGTATAAGGCAGATTACCTGAATCAATGAAACCAGGTTGCTTGCTTCTTTATGTTATACATGTATGTATCTTTATAAATTTGGTTATCCATCCTTTATTATAAATCAAGAACAAGTTTACAGTATTAACTTATATAGATTATCAAGATGGTGATCTCAGAGAATTACTGTCTAATCTTTCTTCTCACTTCAATTCTTCTCTTCATGGCTCAAATAACATCTTCTCCATATAAACCAATCGACAACTACTTGCTTGCTTGTGGCTCTCCAAAAAACATCACTTTCGAACTCAGAAATTTTGTTGCTGACTCCCAACATCCTTCCGTACGTTTCAAAACCCAGAATTCCTCAGTTATTAGCTCCAATGTTTCTAAGAGTCTGCCTCCCATTTACCAGTCTGCTCGAATTTTCAAGAGCTCAGCTTCCAATCAATTTGTTATAAAGCAAAAAGGTTGGCACTGGATCCGCCTTTACTTCCATCCTCCTAGAAAAAACATAGAATCTTCTGTAACTGTGATCGCTGAAAATCTTGTGCTTTTGCAGAACTTCAGCTTTGAGAGCTCTAGAAAACCACTTTTCAAAGAGTTTTCCATAAATGTGAAAGCAAATACGTTAACTCTTACCTTTGTTCCTTCTAGAAACTTTTCTGTTTTTATCAACGCCATTGAAGTAGTTTCTTTGCCAAACAAGGTATTTTCAGCTTCACCACGTGCACAGAATTTAACCTCTTTCTCATTTCAAAGCGTTTCTCATGTTGCTTTCGAAACCATTTATCGAATAAGCATGGGGGATTCGCTGGCTGCTCGTAGCGACATTTTTCATAGAACCTGGCAAAATGATGAGAAGTACCTTAAAAGTAGGGTATTTTCTCAAAGTGTTTCTGTTGATCCAGATTTTATAAAATCTTCATCAACAGAAATAGCCCCTAAAATGGTTTATGCTATGGCTAAAACTCTGGAAAATGCCGGTGATTCCAACTTAACTTGGGTTTTCTCGATGAATCCTAAGTTTTCACACATTCTAAGGTTGCATTTTTGTGATGTCATCATTGGCAACTCCAACGAGCCTTCGTCTTTCAATGTGTACATAAATTCTGATATTGTTGTGAGAAATCTGAATCTTTCAGCCTTCACTAATGGTACCAAGGCTGTTCCTTTCTTCATAGACTTTCCTGCAAATTCTTCAAGTGATTCATACACGCTAAGTGTGACACTTGAGCAAAGTGACCAGAATTATGCAATTCTGAATGGATTGGAGATTATGAAGATAATCAACAAAGTCCAAACCTTGGATGGGATTTCATCTGCCGAGGATATCATTCCAAAGTCAGCTTCCAAAGTTTCAGTCAAGGTGGCAATCATTTTAGGCTGTACTATCGGTGCTTCAGTTTTATTGGCATTGATCGGCATATTTTACTACTATTGCATGGTAGCTCGCAAATCCAAGACAAGTGCTCCAAATACTGTCTCGCCGGCTGCTTCATCGTCCTTGGCTAGTCCTGGTCGTGTTTGCAGAATCTTTACGTTCCAGGAGATTCTGGAAGCAACCGACAACTTCCAAGAGGAATCTCTTCTTGGCATTGGTGGTTTTGGAAAAGTCTACATGGGAAAACTAGACGACGGCACGAGAGTTGCAGTCAAAAGAGCAGACCCTAGATCCAAACAAGGCCTAGCTGAATTCCAAAACGAGGTGAGATTGTTATCCAGACTTCGTCACCGACATCTTGTAGCTCTCATTGGTTATTGCATGGTTCTAAATTGCAATTGTCCTGGGACAAACACACTCGTAAGAAAACACGAGAAAATGTGGTTATTGCAGGACAAGATTGCCACCAATTACTACTCCATACCACAATTTAAAACCACAGGCTTCTATCGTGAAAGCATGGAATTGATTCTTGTGTATGAATTCATGGCTAATGGATCTTTAAGTGACCATCTATATGGGGAAAAGTTGATCCCACTTTCTTGGAAGCAAAGGCTTGAAATTTGCATCGGGGCTGCTAGAGGGCTTCATTATCTTCACACCGGTTCTTCACAAAGCATAATCCATAAGGATGTGAAAGTGGCGAATATTGTCTTGGATGAGAATTTCGTTGCTGAAGTTTCAGATTTTGGAATATCAAGAAACGGTCCGGAGCTTGATGAGAGCCATGTGAGCACTGTTGTTAAAGGAAGTTTTGGATACTTAGATCCTGAGTACTTTAGAACTCGCCATTTAACAGAGAAATCTGACGTTTATTCATTTGGGGTTGTTTTGATGGAGGTTCTGTGTGGAAGGCCTGCTTTAGATCATGATCTTCCAACAATGGAGAAGAACTTAGCTGGATGGGCTTTGGGTTGCAGTGAAAATGGGGAGTTGGGGAGGATATTAGACAGAAGTCTGCTTGGAAAGGCCAAGTTTGCTTCTGTTTGGAAGGTTTGGGAGGTGGCTAGAAAGTGCTTGGAGGATCATAGGATCGAGAGGCCAACAATGGGGTATGTCATGTGTAGCTTAGAAGATGCTCTCCATTTGGAACTTAGAAATACAGACGGAGATGGAAATTTGTACTTGGATTGCAATATACCAGTTATTCTACCATAGGAATGTAATCTTTAATTAATTATTCAGTAGGATCACTCTGTAATTAAGTGGAATCAAGCAGAATTATTTTGTAATTGAGTAGGTAGGATCACTCTTTCTTCCTGATTTTCAGCCTTAGCTTATTTTATGCTAAGAGCTTAGATTTTTTTCATGTATATAAACACATTGTATAGTATGTATTTATAAATCCTTGCCCTAGTTAATCCCTTGAATTGATTCAATTGATAAGATTTGTTAGTTGATCTTCTTTGGAATTGTTCATTAATCATATATTTCTTCCCCCGTTCAAACAGCGCTTTTACCCCCGGTAAAACGTGTGGGTGCAATTCATTTTTTCCATCCTTTATTTATCAGGATAATATTTTGTATGTCCCTATTTTAAATTTAATTTACTATCTATCTCTTGTTAAAAATATAATCTAGAAAATCTTGAGTGTATCCAGAGATTTTTATGAATTAATTAAATTGTACAAAATTTTGGGTGGCATCTTCTAGAATATCTATAAAAGTAAGACTTGTGATCTTGGATCATATGTATAAAATATAGAAAAGCTTCATAAAGAAAATTAAAAAGTTCTAAAATTTATGAATCACTTCTCTATTACATATAAAGAGAAGTTTTATGTATTTAATTATTTGAAGCTCTCATATAAACAGGTGACTCTCTAAATATAACAACACTTGTAAAGCAAAATTCATTAATGAAATAATGATCGTTGAATTTCTACCACATCTCCCAATTTACTAAAGCCTTAAATTGTGAAGTTTTCTTTTCTCATAACCACCGTTAGTTTCAGAACCTATCATCGAGGAACGCGATTGGAGTGGGTAATCTCTGCACTTCTCTAAGCATATTGTTGCATCATTCATCTCTATCAATCAGGCATCCTTTGATCTTTGGCACCGGCATTTTGGATCCCCATTAAAATCACTTATACACTCCACTGGTGGTTTAGATCCAATAGCTTCGTTTTCTAATGATTATATTACTACAGAAATGTAGCTCCACATTGGCTAATTGATGTTGATTAAATGGAAAATTGATGTATATAATAGTGCAATAACATTTTTAAAAATATAAGCAACATAACATGTTAGTTCAAATAGAAAACTGACATTATAACACTCAAAAAGCTTTTTGTATTGACTATTAGAGAACCAATATGGAAAGGAAGGAGAAGATTCAATTAAAAAATTTAGGATATAGTTAACCTATCAATTATTAAAAAAATAGATCTAAAATTATGAGAGTGGTAATATTTTGAAAATATGATAAAACTTTAGAGGTCAATTGTCAAAAAAACCAACATATAATGTTCTCACAAGATTTTAGATGTTAATTTTCAGGAAAATTCTAAGGTACCTCCAGAATTTCTAAACCCTGGGTAGTATAACACATTTTCATCCATTGGATGAGATTACCAAAGACTTGAATAATTTTATTTAATAAATGAGATTGTGCCACACTATTCAAGATTTAAAACTCCTGAAGGTACTGTAGCACTCCCCTAATTTTCAAAATAACCAATATCTAAAATTTTAAGAATGGTGACATTTTTTAAAATATAAAAAAATTTACATCAATTTTAAAAAAAAAAACTAACATATTTTCTTCCCATCAGATTTTATATGTCAATTTATAAAGTAATTGATGTCTCAAGTCATACAAGTAGTGACATATTTTACCATAAATAAAACAAATCTTATTATTTTCTTATTATCACTCTCCCTTTTATTTGTTTTGATCAAGCTCAATCTCTATCTCTATCCAACTCTTTTTACAAAACACTGGGTCTCACTCTATTATCCACCATCATTTGTAACCTATTAATATTTCTTTAACTAGTACCAAGCATGAAATGTATTCAAAATATAAAAGTAATCCTTCTTACTTTTTTTAGATCTTTTCCTTTTTCATTTTTTTTTATTTTTTTGTATAGTTTTTTAAAATATTTTTATTTCTATTTTCTTTACATAACTTTTGATGTATTTAATAAAATGATGCAACCGGGACCAAAGCCAATTGAATAATGATAAGAGATAGAGAAAAGGTGAAAAAAAAAGTTCATGAAAACAAATATTTTTCATGATTACAACATAGATGTTGGCTAAAGGCAACACTAATATTTGTTATTGTATGGTGTCATTTTTTAAATTATGAAAAGATTTATAACATCGATTTTTATACACAATTGACATTTTCATTCCTATGAAAATTTTGGACTTTGGTTTCAAAATCATTGACATCTAAATAAAACCTTTGATGTCAATTTTCACATAATTGTCATCGAGATGTATTGCAAAAGTCTAGTGGAAAAAATTAAAAAATATACATGTGGCTTTTGTACTAAACCAACAATTAAAGGTATTGCATTTGAAGTTTGTTAGTAAAGTGAGGAATCTTGAAATGTTGATTTTCAGAGTAATTGTCAAGGTATTGCCAAATTTTGTTAAGGAAATGTTAAACATTATTTCACCAATTTTGGATTGAATTGACATCTAAAGTTATGGCAATTACAAGGTTATGAGAAACTATGAAAATCTAACACTTCAATTTTGAAAGGAATTATTATTTAAAATTATTTCAAGCATTTGATTGGATAATGTAAAAAGTTAACATGTTGGTTTTGTACTTAACCATGTTAGTTTAATCCTAACTTGTGTAAAAGCTTCTTGTTTATGTCATATTATCATATCATGTAAAAAATTATCACTTTTAATGAAAGATACCATCCCTATTCAACCTTGTCAAATTTCTTATATTTTTCAACCATAGAAGCTTTCACATTATTAGTTTCAAGAATGCTCTCTCTAATAGTTTTATCGATCATATATTTTATTGTTATTAAATATACTCTATTCGAGTGGGTCCACTTTTCATGAAAACTTTTCTTTTTTATTGTAGATTTAGCATTAACAATAGATTCCGCTTCCTAAATGATCAAATCAAGATTGAAGATTGTCAAATATAACTTTAATGACTTAGCTTAGTTCTTATGATTTATCCCATTCGGTGTCTTAATGGCATTTGATTACATAAGCAAGGAAACTAAGCAAAATAAATTCAATACATTAATGTATGTTTTTCTTTAATTATGCTTTAAACTTTCCTAATTAAACTATGCCATTATATATAATATTATTACAAGAACTAATACCAATAAGGTTTTTAAAACTTTAAAATATAATATAAAGACTAAATACTATATTCTTAAAACTTGACATTGATAAGGTATAAAGAAATTTCAAAAATATAATATTTAATCGTGCACTTATGGTATTATTAATAAGTCATATTAATAATATTATACTGATAAATATTAAAATATTATTAATATAATACTTTCCTTAATCAAATCGATATTTTAATAAATATTAATTAAATTTATGCAATTAGGCCCATAATAAGTAGATTCACAATTATATAAAATACCATCACATAACATAAATCCAAAATGATTCCTATAAAATATATCTCTATATACATATATTCATAAAAAATGATTAATGGGCTAAATATTATCCAAAAAATTTATAAAAAATATATGTGAAAGCCCAAGCTAAAAGAAACATACTATATAATTTTGAGGCCCAAATAAATTCATATTACAAATTTCAAATAATTAAAAACATATCTTACTTCCTCTCCTAGAGGTTCTCATTAAGTAGGCAATGCAAAGTGTGTGCCTTGAAATTGATCTGATTTTCAAAATGACCTCTTAAAACCTTTCCCACAAGTACGGTGTAATCAGGAAATTTCAAATAAAGAGCATCCAAATGATGGCATAATAGATACAAGGTAACGTCCGAAGCCATTGTAGACCTATTCAGGAAATCTCCCACTACAGCAATGAGAGCCCCTCTAGCAGAGTGCATCAGAGCCCCTCTAATGGAGTTCTCCAATAAAGTTGATAGCCCTCCAACTTATTAGGTCCCAAAAGGTCATCCTGCCAAACTTCTCCCTTTATTTCAAGGAGGATATTGCATTCATCAACAAGTTTGAGCAAGATTTTCATGATGGCCGAGACTTAGGGACCTAGATCTCGATGAAAAAATAAATATATTTTCATATATTAGTCAAATATATATTATTAGCATTATTATATATATAGATAATTTCCTTTGCCAACTATATGTTCTATTGGAAGAGTTCAGGCTAACTTTTCTTTGCTGTAAGATAAATGCTTGCTGAAGTTATATGTGCCAATAGAAAAGATAAGATATGATTGAATGCTCTGCCATGTATTTAAAAAAATCTTTAAAACTTGGAAGTATATGATAAAAAATGTATATAGATAACAAAAATTACAGTATTATTATGTGTAATAGGTATTGTCATTGCAATCCTTTTTTTATAATAATCATAGTTTTATAACTCCAATAAAAGGTAGAAGAATATACAGCTATAGCTATTTTCAATTGTTGTTACTATGTGTGTCTTGAATAAGCAAAACCGTTATCATATTCTACTCTACACTAATATCTTGATATATTAGTGAATCTTCCTAAAAAGTTAAAGTCATGTGACTTGTATTAATCTATTTTTGTGAAGAACACTTGTATTAATCGTACTCTAATATTATATAAGAATTAAATTAAAAAAATAAATATAAGAACACTAGTTGGTTCCAAAAAAAATTCATAAAATAAAAGTAAAATCTTAACACTTGTACTAATCTTACTTTAATATTTATTTATCTATTTATTTGTCTATTTATCTATTATTATAAAAAATAAAGTATGCAAGGTCAATTTTTCAACAAGTGGCCTGATAATATATAAACTGCATGCACCTATTTTTAAGATTATTAAAATTATTTTGATTAATTAAAATAATAATAAAAAATATTAAAATTGATGGAAATAAATATAGTTCTAGTTAATAATTAAATGTAATTAATTAATTTAATTAATATTAATAACATTTAAATTATAAAAAAAATCAAGGCGATGTCGTTTGATATAATTTATTGCAACAAAGTACTCAAAACTTACTTTTTTTCATTTAAGTAGACTTGTATATGAAAATTTACCACGATACCCAAAAGATAAAATCACATATTTACAGTGCATTTCAAAAAAATTAAAAGTATAAAAACGGAAACATCTTTTGTGATATATTAAAATTATAAAATTTTAATTTAATACAAATAAAAAATGAAAGACTAAAAACTTATAAGAATTAAAATGGGAGAATTTTTAACTTTATAAAAATTAAATTAATATAAAATTTTAATTTTAAATAAAATTAATAAAAATTTAAATTTTTAGGAATTAAAATAAATTTTTAGTTAAGATAAAAATAAAAATAAATAAGAACTTATAAACATAGTAACATATTATTATTTGATATTTTAGTTGTTAATTAAACTTCATTTATTTATTTATTTAAAATTTTTAATTGATGTTACTGTATTAAAATAAAATAGTAACATGTTATTATTTGTCCTCCAGTAATATACTGTTATTTATCAGTTTGGTTATTAATTAAACTTAATTTATCCATTTATTTAAAAAAATTTATTAGTATTACTATTTTAAAATAAGATAATAACATCCTCTTCTTTAATAATTTAATTATTAATTAAATTTAATTTATCTATTTATTTGAAGTTATTGATTAGTATTACTGTTTTGAAATAAAATAATAACATGTACTTCATTAATAATTTAGTTATTAATTAAACTTGATTCATCCATTTATTTGAGATTTTTTGTTAATATTACTATTTTGAAATAAAATAATAACATATTATTGCCTGAAGAATAAAAAGTAACATGCTGTTATTTAGCAATTTGATTGTTAATTAGACTTAATTTATTTATTTATTTAATATTTTTTGTTAGTGTTATTATTTTAGAACGAAACAGTAAGATGTTACTGTCTGAAAAATAAACAGTAATATATTGTTATTTCATAATTTAATTATTAATTAAATTTAATTTATCCATTTATTAGAGATTTTTAGTTAGTATTATTATTTTGGAATGAAACAGTAACATGTTATTATTTGAAGAATAAATAATAACATCCTTTTTTTTATAATTTAATTATTAATTAGACTTGATTTATCTATTTATTTAAAATTTTTTATTAGTATTATTATTTTGAAATTAAACAGTAACATGTTACTATTTGGAGAACAAACAGTAATATCCTCTTCTTTGATAGTTTAATTGTTAATTAGACTTAATTTATTTATTTATTTAAAAAATTTTATTAGTATTATTATTTCGAAATAAAATAGTAACACTATCTTTTTTAGTAGTTTAGTTGTTAATTAAACTTGATTTATCTATTTATTTAAGGTTTTTAGTTAATGTTACTGTTTTGAAATGAAATAGTAACATATTATTATTTAGAGAACAAACAGTAATATGTTGTTATTTAGTAATTTATTTGTTAATTAAACTTAATTTATTCATTTATTTATAATTTTTATTAGTATTACTATTTTGAAACGAAATAATAACATATTACTATCTAAAAAATAAATAGTAATATACTATTACCTAGTAGTTTGGTTGTTAATTAAACTT
Source organism: Sindora glabra (assembly GCA_020226215.1). NCBI lineage: Eukaryota > Viridiplantae > Streptophyta > Magnoliopsida > Fabales > Fabaceae > Sindora > Sindora glabra. The sequence continues at coordinate 116,352,535 of CM035226.1, forward strand.
AATTTATCCATTTATTTAAAATTTTTAGTTAGTGTTATTATTTTAGAATGAAATAGTAATATGTTATTATCTGAAAAATAAACAGTAACATGCTCTTTTTTCACAATTTGATTATTAATTAGACTTCATTTATCCATTTATTTTAAAAAAAACTTGTGTTACTATATTGAAATGAAAAGTAATATGTAACTATCTGGAGAACAAATAGTAATATGCTATTATTTTGACAATTTGATTATTAATTATACTTGATTTATCCATCTATTTAGAATTTTTATTAGTTTTGGAATAAAATAGTAACATATTACTATTTGCTATTTGGAGAACAAACAATAACCTATTGTTATTTGATAATTTGGTTGTTAATTAAACTTGATTTATCCATTTATTTAAAAAATTTTATTAGTATTATTGTTTTAGAATGAAATAGTAACATACTCTTCTTTGATAATTTTATTGTTAATTAGACTTCATTTATTTATTTATTTAGAATTTTTAATTAGTATTACTATTTTGGAATGAAACAGTAATATGTTACTGTTTGGAGCATAAACAATAACATACTGTTATTTAGCAATTTGGTTATTAATTAGACTTAATTTATCTATTTATTTAAAAAAATTTATTAGTGTTACTATTTTAAAATGAAATAGTAATATATTAGTATTTAATCTACAAATGGTAATATATTATTCTTTAGTAATTTTGTTTATTAAAATAATTATTATAGTACTACTAAACATGAAAAAAGTTAAGGAGTAAAAGTTTAATATAGGATTCAAATGAATTTGAATTGATAAAAATGAAAATAAAATTAGAAAAATAGTAAAAAATAAAAAAAATTAAGAAAAATCATTGAAAAAGACTTTTTTTTTACCAATCAGAGAAAGCAAAATGCCTTTGGATTTTGCAAGCACGTAAATCTTGAAAAGTTACATGAAATAAAAAAATTATCCAAAACGGACAACCGAGCACAAGGTTATGATCATTCAAAGTTTTGAACTCAATTTATACATTTTTTACTAGGTGGATCCTGCCAAACTCAAGTTTTTTTTATTTTCTATCAAAATATCATGGGAAAATAAATAAAAATAAGTGGTCATTTACAAAAATTGATTAACTAATTATAAAGATATGCCTTCTCGAAATTCCTGATTTATAATCTTATTCTCATAGTTAAAAAAGAATATTTTGAGAATATAATAGTAATAATTCATAAAACTAGTATCTATTTGAAATAAAGTTCAGTACTAGTACCTTATTGAAAAAAAGTTTAAGAAACAGTATTACGATGCAATTTATTGTTAAATTATTTTCATTAATTAAAATAATAAAGAATATGATGAATTTTAAAGTAATGAAAGTTACAACAAAAAAATAAAAATTCACGGCAAAGAAGTGCTAATAATATATTATTAACCTTCCTTAAAAATAATAATTTAATTAATATGAATAATAATTAAACTATTTTTATTATTTGAAATAATAAAAAATATGGTGCATTTTAAAGAAATTTAAATTACAATAAAAGAACAAGAAAAGACACTATAAAGAAATTTTAATAATTTATTATTAACTTGTGTTAAGAATAGGAATAAACTAGTTTAGTTGTTTGTGATAATAACAATAAAAGAATATGAAGAATGCATTTAATCAATTATTGAAATAATAAAAAAAAGGTGCATTTTAAAGTAATTGAAGTTAAAGCAAAAGAACCTGAAAATGCATTATAAAAAAGTGCTAATAATGTATTATAAACCTATATTAAAAATAACAATTTAATTAATATTAATAATAATTAAAATATTTTCATTAATTGAAATAATAAAAATATGATATATTTTAAAACATTTGAAGTTATAATAAAGAGTGAGAAAATTTACTAGTAAAGAAATATTACTTATATATTATTAATCCACGTTAGAAATAATAATGAGTTTAATTATTAATGATAATAACAATAAAGGAATATAAACAAGTATCTTCCAACTTATAAGTACTACAGTTAAGTGTTAAAATCAATACAAGTTGATCACAAAATATTTATTCTTTAGAATTTAAAAACTTACCAACAAGTTTGATTACCTTTATGAGTTGAATGGCAAAAAAGATAAGTAGAAAATTAATGTTAGAATTAGCCAACAATGAAATGTTATCAACTTCAAATCAAACAATTGCCTCATAAATGCTGATATGGTACTCATTGATAGAAAGATTAGTTTAATATTATCTAATTATTATTATTAATTTAAGTTCTTATATATATTTACATCGTTGTCAAATGCAAAATAATTATATTCATGCAACAATAAAAAATATAATTGCTCACAATTTTGTCCAAATATTGGAAAAATATCATATTTATGAGACAATTGTCAAATGCAAAATAATTATATTCATGCAACAATAAAAAATATAATTGCTCACAATTTTGTTCAAATATTGGAAAAATATCATATTTATGAGACAGTTGTAAAGTATTTGTCTTAAGACAAAACATGGTAAGAAATTCTAATTCAGGTAGAAATAGAAATCTAACTTCTTTAATATGTTTGTACCTTTATTTTTTATCATTTTTGTTTCCACTACATATTCATCAACAAAAATGATATTTTTGAATCAATATATGTCTAATAAAAGTTATAAATTGCAAGTTCATCTTATTCAACGTTATATTTCAACAAATGGATTTTAGACATTGGAAATGGGAAATTAAGTTCAATGGTAGAAGAAGATGAATATGGAACAAAATTTTAGACGAATTCTTAATTCCTTCAATAGAGGATTTTATGCAACAAATAGTATCTACCACATATTTTTGTATTTGATCAAAAACAAAATGATGTTGAATTTTTAAAAGGAAGAGCGATCCTTGCTTTTAGGAATAAAACAGTTGATGCAATCAATGACTACATGCTACATATGGTACAAAATGAGTGAGGTATATTTAAGCTCAGATAATTTTTGTAAAGTATTATCAAATGTTTCAAACCAAGATCTTTTATATTCAACAAAATTTTTGAACACATTGATATTTTCTAGAATATTTAAACATAAACTATAATTGAAGGTTGGAGTGCCTATAATGTTTTTAAGAAATATGAATCAAAGTTTAGGTATGTGAAATGGTACAAGTATTATAATAACAAATGCATGAAAGTGGATTATTGAAGGGAAAATCATAAAAGGTCCAAAATTGGCTTGAAAGTTTTGACTCTAAGAAACTATATTGTCCCAGTAAGAATCTAAATGGCTTTTTGTTTCTAAAAGAAGATAGTTTTCTTTGAAATTTTACTATGCCATGATAATTAACAAAAGCCAAGTTGAATCACTAAAATGGTTGGTTTACACCTCCCTCAACCTATTTTTAGCCATGAATAACTCTATGTAGTTGTGTCCTAAGTTACTTTACCTTAAATATTATTACAAACAATCAAAATGAAGAGGACCGGTAGCTAATTAAAAACATTATCTTCAAAGAAGTATCCAACAATTTTCCAAAAGCAATTGTAGATGCTTCTTATACAACTATTTACAAAAATTTGATCATATATCAAATATACTCTTAAAACAAACTAAGAAATTGTTATCTTCTATAAATAAATCTACATTGAAAAAGGTAGAGTTGAAATTTTATAAATGCAAGTTACATAATTAGACTCAGCACTTTCTTAGAGTAAGGTGTTCTCTTATAATTTAATTGAAAAACTTACTTATGAATAAACTCTTATTTTCAAAGAGCTGTATTTTGGTGGCTCGATAAGAATGAAAATACTGATTTTTTTTTTAATTTCTCAAGTTGTGTTTTGTTTACCTTAGTGAGAATGACAATACTTACACCAACACATCTCATTTTAAGTCTCTAAGTTGAGCATTTCAAATATTGTGCCTAACAATGTATTTGAATGGAACCAATAATCTCTTATTAAAATTTTGAAAATTTTTCTAAATAAGTCCAATAACATATTTTCAAATTGAAAATTTCATATAAAAGTTAACCCAAATGCATTTGAAGTGTGTTTGGCAATCGAAAAAGAGAGAGGTGGATGACAAATTTTGAAAAGTAAGGAATAGATGGAAGAGGTGAGCAACGAAGAGATAGTGTACGAAAAAAATTGAAAAGTAAAGAAGCCTAATAATATCAAGACTCATCCTTTCAAAAATATATATATTTATTAACCCACTTTTTAATTTTTTAGATAATTTAATATTGATTGATTAGTTTAAATTTTTTATGAATAATTTTTTAAATTAAAATGAAAGTATAGTGACAAAAAGTATGCAAATTCCCTGGCTAAGTTTTCTACTATCTCAAGGATTTGTTTGTCATGCAATTTTTTTACAATTAATTTTATTTTATTTTGATAGAAATGATTTCAATATATTTATAAATAATTTTTATTATTTAAAATTTATGTCAAAAATAATAATTTGAATTCATTTACAAAATGAATTCTTTTATTTAAAATATATTGAAAAATGCATATAATTCAATTGAAAAGTAGGATTTAATAATTTGGTTGAATATCTTTATTAATCCTTTTATCTTGTTATAATTATTGAAAAAAATATACTACCTAAAATAACACACACATCTAGTACCATATTAACCATTATAATAGCACAGGCCTAATCATAAGAGTATTTTTTTGATACACTACAAGAATGTATGTTCTTTGGGGTGGAATTTCTTGCGGATATTGTCGTCCCAAATTCCCGGCTCAAGAACCGCAAAAATACCGTGGGAAATTTCCTTTACACTTTGTCCAAGACTAAATAAGGAGAGTTCAGATTTTTGCAGGTTTGGGGCGGCTCATGCTGCGAGAAAAATTTGCAGGAAAATCACATTTCACTTTTGCTATCGGTAATAGGACGAAAAGCTGAATTTTGCAAGTTTGGGGCGACTACAGCTGCAGGAAAATTACTTTTCACATTTCCCAACATTGATGGGACGGAAAGCTGAATTTTGAAGTTTTGGGGTGGCTACAGTTGCGGGAAAATTTCATGGAAAAATTACTTTTTACATTTCCCAATGCTGACGAGACGTAAAGTTAAATTTTTAAGTTTTGGAGCGACTGTAGCAGCTTGAAAATTCATGAAAAATTTTAATTTCAAAATTTGAAAATGTGTGAAGTTAATTTTTTTAATTTTGGAACCACCCAAATGACCACTGTAACAAGTTTAAAGAAAAATATAAGACTTGAAATCGCATTTCTCATTCTGAGTTCCATTTCTTCAGCATCTTCCCCCTTTAGCTTCTTTTTCTCTTCTTATTTATTTTTCATCATCTCAAATTTCTTCCATTACCGTCCAAGAAGCATTTTCATCAGTTTCTATTTCTTACATATAGCATATATTTACTCGTTAATGGTAAGTTTATATTTTTTATTTTTTCTAATTTTTGTTCATTAAATTATAATTTATTGTTTAATTTACTGTATAAATTTTTTAAAACTTCTTATAATTGTTGGAAATACCTGAGTTATTTTCATTCTTCTAATTTTTTGTTGAATCTTAAATGTATTTATTTTCATTATCTAGGCTTTCTCCCTTTTATGAATTATTTTTCATAAATTTGGGTTTTTTTATTAAAAGATATAATCTTTCTTTATCCTTATTATTAATTGATCTCTGGTGTTATTGATTTCTTTTGCATAATATTTTTTATGTATCTTTGATTGTTTGGTCATAAATGGGGTTAAACATAGTATATTGCTTAACAATTTCAAGCTTCAGTAGTATGATGCTTGAAACTTCTATTTTGTGTGTTTCTAGAGTTTCAGATTGGGTTTAAAAAAGGCAACTCTACAACAACATATTATGTAAGTGGATTAGGCTCAAAATTGAAAATTGAATATTCAATAGAAAAGAAGAGACCAACAGTATGGGAGTAAACATCACCAAGATAAAGATGATGGTTTAGAAGAAAACACTTATTAGTTTTATTTTAATTACATTATTTTTTTATAAATATTTGACACTTGAATTTAATATTTATTTTATGTATGATCCATTATTATTTAGATTTGAATGTTATTATAATGAAATATGAATTTAGAGTACTAGACATTTGATCAATTTTATCTAGAATGATTATTCGATTTTGAATTTATAAATTTTTTATTTTTTATAATATAAAAAATTTATCACAAATCTCACAAGATTGAAGCACTAAAAAAATTATAACCATGCATTAAACAATACATCAGATTAAACATATTTCCCATGATTTTCCTACAGATTTCACACGAATTTTTCCACGGATAAATTTTAAAAATTATAATTTATTTCAAAAAGTTTATATTCAAATATAATATTACTATGGGAAATACTGTATGAAATTTCGTGTGAAAATCGTGGGAAAAGTTGGGAAGAAAATACTGTGGGAAATTACCGTGGGAACGAGTTTCCCACGCCCTCCATTCCCACGGATTTGTCAATCCGTTGCAAATTCATGGGACAGGACTGTATCCGTGGAAAAAATATGGGAAAACCGTGGGAAATTCGCGAGAAATGCCGCCCCAAATGGCGTGCATTCTTGTAGTGATAGAAATTTTACATCTATATCTACATTGATCAATTCTGTACATTAATCGGATAAGAGTGTAATTTAATCGTGTTATGAATTTGTATCTATTATATTTATGTTTTAAAACAATAAATCGATTTTATATTTTTGTTTCTATGGGCAAGTCTGAAGACGTTGTCCACCATGCTTACATCCAACAAGCACATCGAATGGCATGTAACTATAATTTTTATTTGACCATCATGTGCTAAACTATATGACATGTAAACTTTAATTAAGGGATTGAGCTTTTTTTGGTATATAACCATCCGGTATCCGGACATCACATTGGGCACTAACTAACCTGGATTCGAGTCGGGTAGAACCATATTGGGTGGCAAAGCTCTCCTTACCGAATTTTAACGCAGCTACATTCCTAGGAGCTCGAACCCGAGACCCTCTGATTAAGGTAGAACAATCCTGTACCAGTTGATCTACGCGCTCGTCGGTGGATTAAGCTTTTTTAAGATACATCTTACACTTTAAAAAATAAAATATATCATCATAATTAATAATGAAAAAATCAAGAGTATGGATAGTTATAACTTTAAAAACTAATTATTTTATTTATTATTATTTATAAATTTTTTATCCTTTAGTTTTCTTATCAATAGCTATTGTTATGGATTTTATTATCTAAAACACATCTTACACTTTAAAGAAACAAAACCCTTGATGAAAACACTTATTGTAAACATTCTAGAACCAAGATAGATTAATTTATTGATTCTAAATCTTGACATGATTATTTCCCACCATAATCCATTATGTTAAAATTATCATCATCTGCTTATGAGTGGAATGGATAACCAGAATTTCTATTTTTGATTTTTTTTACTTTGTAATATTTAATTATTATGTTTTAGTATCTCTGTATTTTTGCTAATTGCTGGGCATCGTTTATTTCAAGTTACAAGATAAGCTTTGGCTGACTAATTGAAAATGAAAAATTTTCCATGGAAGTTAATGTAGTGTCAATAAAATGGAATCAATTACATGTTCGTAGTATGACACATAATCCAAACAGTCAATTGAAATATAAACGGAATTACATTACATGTATTATACCGAATGAGTCTTCATGATCTAAAAATTAAAATAAATTATTAAATTTTAATATTTTTATAAAAAAATTCTTTTTATAATAATAAATTTTATTTATATTAAAATTTTAATTAAAATTAAGGTTAATTTACAATCTTAAATTTCACTCAATATCAGTAAATAAAAAGATATTATCTCATTAAAAATTAATATCAACTAAAATTTTTTATTAATAATAAAATAATTTTAATAATTTTTAATGATATAGCAATACATAAGTAGATAATAGTGTAAAATTGATTTATACTTATGATAGAAAAATTTAAATTGATAAACTAATGAAACCACGTTCATTCTAAACAAAAATAAAGTAGTCTTCATGATTGTTTAACCTTAATATTACATGTGAATATACAATAATTTTTGGAGGAAGGAAGATCAAGGAGAATTAATTGTGCAATTAATGAGGAAATGTATAAATAAATAAGTGATTATTTATGGACATTAAAAGAGATATATATTTAATATAGTAGATAATGAATTGACTTTACTATTGATTTCAAAATAAAAAATTACATAGAGTCAAGAATTCTGATTTGAAGGCCAACTGTAATTAAAAAAATTATTTTGATGTATGGTAAAAAATTTAAAATTATTTAATAAAATTATAATTTTTTGTAATTTAAATTTCATGTATTGTTATTTTTTTTACAAATTAATTATAAAAAATTATGAAACATTAAATAAAATTATTGAAGTTTATTCAGAAATGCTGTGACACGTAAATTATTTGGCTATTTATAAAAAAGTTACAATAAAAATATATAAAATTGTCAAAAATATAATCAATTTAATAAATTTCATTTTTAATGCATATTTTAGACATGCATAAATATTTTACTGTAAAATTTTAGATAATAAAATAAAAATAGATAGTAAGTAAGAAGCATTAGTACAATCATATTATATATATAATATAAATATAAATATATAATTATTCTTGTAAAGATTGTAACATAAAAATTATTCAAAATTTTAATAAAAATTTACAAAATTTTCAAAAATATAATTAAATTAATGAAATTTATATGTGTTCAATTGTTGTTAAAAAAGTGCTCTACCTGCTTGTTTACAGCCGTACCTACTCGTCTAGAATTTCACTTGCTTGTTTAAAATAAAAAGGGTTTTATTGAACGATAATTTTCTAAGTTTCGAAAAATTAATTCATCCCCCCTTTTGATCACCGGTTCTTTTAGTTACACACTTTCTTCAAAAGGTTAAATGATTGATAAAATTTCTCATTCATATTTATAGAAAAAATTCAAAATATCTATCAATTAAATAAATTTACTATTTCTAATTTTATTTTGGGGTAATGATCTGAATTTATTGATGAATTAATAAGTCAATAAATAACAATAGTTGTAGGAGTGCAAGCTAAAGGTGGTAAATGGGTGAATAAAAATAAGATTAAAAGTGAATGGATCATTATTGATCTATTTTTTTATTTATAATTTAATATAAAATTTTAAATGACTTGTGGATCATTTATAACGCTTGACCAGATAATTCTAACATATACAAACTAAAATTGATATTTTGACTTTGTGGTAGAATGAAAACAATTAGATTTTAATAATATAAAAATGGATGGTTAATATTCATGAGGGAGATATTTCTTTAATAGGTAAAGAATTAATAACATGATATTTTTATTTTAAATCATAATTTTTTTTTAATTTTAGACTCATTAATAATTTAAAATAAATAATTTGAATAAATTATCTGCATTAATTTATATATATATTTACACGCCTTTGCTATATAATAAATCAAATCTAATAATTATTAACTCAAGTTTATATATAATACATTGTAATTTAATTTCAAAATTAATTTTTTTAAAAAAATTATCACATAATTATTTTAAAAATATAAAATTTAGTTAATAATTAATAAATTAAAAAATCTAAACTTTCAATTTATGAACCTATTTTTTATTTCTTCTTCTCTCTTCCTTTCTGAATAATCTCCTTCACTTATTTCTTACATATTAATACACAATAAAATTTTTTAAAATACTTCATTTAGTAATAAAATTTAATATTATTTTAAATAAAAAATTTAATATCCATTGATACTTTTGAAAGAAATAATATTTATATATATTACTTTTCTTACATGTATCTAGACTTAAATTTTGTAAATTTGTTTAAAATATGTTAAGTTTTATTTAAAAATTAAAGAATTATTCATACACTTATACAAATTCTTTTTACTGTTTTCATCTTATAAATAATATTAAACACGAGCTTTTATAACATATATGCTATGATTTTAAAATAAAATATTTATTTTATTAATTTAATTTATTATTATTAATTTTATGTAAGATAAAATAAGAAAATAAAAACTAAGTGAGATAAATTATTTTTCTCTTCATAATGTTTGAAATTATAAAGAAAATAGAAATTAATATTAAGAAAGAAAATGTAATCAGTAATTTAATATATCAAGTTTAAAAAGAAAATATCAGTCCAGATAATATATAAATAATTATCTGTAGAAAGAATGACGACTATGGGTGAACTTTACCTAATTCAAGCATATTTTACTTATTAATGGATAAGAGTTTAAATTCTCAAAATATTTATTGGGATAAAAAAATTCATTAATACTCTAATTTTAAAATAATTATCCATTGTATTTAATGATTCTCCAAAAAAGAGGAATAAAAATACAGTTTACGGAGAAAAAAATTTGGGAAAAGTATAACATGACAATCCTAAAATTAGTTAATATGACGAATATTTTCCAACTACAAAATTCTACTTAATTATCCTATTAACTTGTATAATAAATTTTACATTTTTTTTAATTTTTAATACGTTGTGAAAGATATAAATATGTATTTTATTTAATAATTGAAAATACGTAAATCTCACACATCTAAAACCCCTCCAATTATTAGGTCCATCTTTCTTTTCAGATTTATTTAAAATATTTTTAAATTTAAAAATATTAAAAACGATAAAGATAACCGGTTTCCTAAAAAAAAGTAATTATAGCTAACATTATACTATAATTGAGGCTGTGATTTGGCTTGCAACGCTAACCGGATAAAAAGTAAGAAATGCTGATCAATTTCTTATTAGGTTTCTATTTTGCGTTGTATAAGAAGCTTCTTCTCGTTTTTTTCTATTTTAAATAAGAAAATACAACCAAAAATATTTTTTATTACTTTTTATTTAACTATTAATTTGTTTAAAAAATTTGAGGCTAAAATGAAATTTAAATAAATTTAAGGTCTAATTTAAAATGTTTATAAAGAAATAGTTAATCTAAAAATTTTTTACAAGCAATGTTATCATTTTGTTGACTTGTTAGTTAGGGTATTGATATCCATAATTATATTCTAAGTGTGGAAAAACTATCCTCCTTAAATATATAGTTAATCTAACTCATTTATTTATCTATTGATTTATTATTATTATATTTTTATTATGTCTTTCAATATTATTTTCACACCATTATGTTGTATTTGCCACTACTATTTCAAAACAAAATTATGCTATTAAAAATTTTATTCTCTCCTTTAAAATTTTAATTTTTCTTTATCTTTTACGACATAAATAACTATTTTTAATATTATATTTTTTAAAATTTTAATTTTTCTTTGTCTTTTGTGACATAAATAACTATTTTTAATATTATATTTTTTTAAACGTTAATTTTTCTTTGTCTTTTGCAATTTGATTGTCAAACTTTCTTCATATGAAAATAGACTCAAAAAAATTTCTCTGAGTTAATCATTTACTTAAAATGTTCAATATATAAAAGAGTTATGAATTTTTCAAATTAAGTTTAAAAATTAATTTTTCGTATTTTAATTTTTTCTGACTTGTACTCATTATTTTGATCATATCTCATAAAATACATTTAATATAATTGTGAAAGTTTTTTTCTGAAAATGTACTCAAAGAATTTTTCATAGACAAGTTATTTGCTTAAAGTAATTAAAATATGAAAAAATTATAAATTTTACAATTTAAGTCTTAAAATCAATATTGTACAATCCATTTTTTTTTTTACTTTACTCATTGTTTTAATCACAAGTTTCATTTAAAAGTAAATTCAAATACCTTTCAAATAATAGATTATTTACTTAAAATAGACTTAAAATGAAAAAGTTATGATTTTTTAAAATTAAGTTTGCAGTTCTATCATTGAAAATTGATTGTATAATTGACTCTTGTTAAGAAAGAAGAAGCCAAAAATTTTATCAAAATCGATTGTACACTTGATTCTTCCTATTCTAACTTGATTTTTCACTAGGGAGTGAATCAGAGCACTCAAGTCATCATTTGGAAACCACTGTAGTTTGTCATGCACCTGATCGTGATATTGTTGATTTTTCAATGGTTCATTTTTATGCTAATCAAATTTCCTGCCGGTCTCATTTCTTTCTATTGCCATCCAATATGATGCAGGTCTGGTCGACATTGTTGGCTCTCCCAAACTATCTTGGTGATTGTTGATATGAATATAATAATTCTTTATATTTGATTTTGTTGGAAAAAGCTATATTATTCGTAGCAACTTCAACTTGTGAAAACATAAGACCTTTAATATTCTCAAATTTAGAACCTTTTTGAGTATGTAAGTGACACTTTGGCAATTTGGTATATTGACTTTAACAAATGTGCATTATAGAATGAGCAAGGATTAATTTATTGATTCTAAATCTTGACATGATTATTCCCCATCATAAACAATTATGTTATAATTATCATCATCTGCTTTTGACGGCAATATGGATAATAAGATTTTTTTGTTTTTGATTTTTTACTATGTAAAATTTGACTATTATGTTTTAGTATCTATGTATTTTAGCTAATTGCTGGGTATCGTATATTTCAAGTTACAAGATAAGCTTTGGCTGACTAATTGAAAATGGAAAATTTGTCATGAAAGTTAATGTGGTGCCAATAAAATGAAATCAATTACAAGTTCACAGTATGAGACATAAACCAAATAATCAATTGAAATATAAATGGAATTACATTACATGTATTACACCCAATGAGTTTGCATGATGTAAAAATTAAAATATATTAGATTTTAATATTTTATGGAAAAATTTATAATAATAAAATTTATTTATATAAAAAATTTAATTCATTACCAATGAATAAAAAGATGTTAACTCATTAAAAAATTAATATTAACTAAAAAATTTTATCAATAGTAAAATAGTTTTAATAATTTTTAATAATATAATAATAAATAAGTAAATGATAATATAAAACTAATTTACACTCATGATAGAAAAAAATTTTAATTGATAAACTAATAAAACCAATAGAACCTATTGTGTTAAATTTCATTTATTCTGAACAAAAATAAAGAAATTTTCATGATTGTTTAACCTTAATATTACATGTGAATATACAATAATTTTGGGAGGAACGAAAATCAAGAAGAATTAATTGTGCAATTAATGAGAACATGTATAAATAAATAACTGATTATTTATGTACATTGAAAGAGATATACATTTGATGTAGTAGATAATAAATTAATTTTATTATTGATTTCTAAATAAAAAATCACATATGTAATCAGTGATTGAGTCAAGAATTCTGATTTGAAGGTCGACAATAATAGGATTAATAATTATCTAATTCATTTTAACCTTAAAACAAATATGAAAGATTTTGGATGGATTAAAAAAGGAAAGAATGCCAATGTGTATATGAATATAAGGTATACTAGTGAGAGATCCACTGCAAATAAAGCAGAGCAATGATTTGAAGAATATTATTTATTGAAAAATCTTTTTACATCAATTTTAATTTTAATTTATATTAACATCAAAAACTTCGGCACTAACTTTAATGTTCATCCAGATATTTTGCTACTAATTTATTTGATGTTACCAAAATTTTTAAACAATGATTTTGGCGGTTTGTTTTTTACAAAGTATAAACCCCATAAATTCACGCATGCATGATTGAGAAAACCTAGTTAGACGTAACCAACCGCCTGCAAAAAAAAAAACCCTAGAGTTGCTTCTTCACGGCGGGAGATGTTATTGGCAAAATGAAATGCATCAGATCCTATCTTACTCGCACAATGAAGTGGATCAGATCAGAGGAATCAGAAAAAGTTGACAGGATAAGCAACCTACCTGACTGCATCCTGACCCACATACTATCTTTTCTCCCAATTAGAGATGCAGTTTCCACAAGTCTCTTATCAAGCAGATGGAAAAGTCTATGGAAATTTCTCCCCTCTCTCAACTTATATTTCCCTCCTAATGGATTCACCGCAGATAAGGAGGCCAGTTTTGCGCGATGCGTAACCACGATTCTCGGCGGACAACATAGCATCAGAAAATTTATTATGCATTCTCCAGTTTTATCTGGTTATAGATTGGGGGCCCCTGCCGAGCTTGGACCTTGGATTTGCGCTGCAATAGCCTCCAAACTTGAGCACTTGGATTTGGATTTTATTGTTTGGAACATGATCCGTTTGCCTGCTCAACTTGTCACTTGCAGTACTATTGTTGTTTTAAAATTGAGAAACACAATCTGCCAATATTTTGTGCTTCCAAACTTACCTGTTTGTCTTCCCTCACTCAAGGTTTTGCATCTCATAGGATTCCACATTATGATTCCTGTTGCTTCTGAGTTTCTGGGCGGTTGTCCAGTTCTTGAAGAGTTGTCTATATCTGCATTTGCACCCAAATCAACTCAGTCACAGACATTCAAAATCTCAATGCCTTTGTTGAACAAGTTAAATCTGGAAATTTTCAACGATGACTCTGTGAGGTTTGAGATAATAAATTGTTCATCTCTGGAAGCTATTTCCTTATCGTTGATGAAAGGTCAAGAATATGTGCTTGGGACTTGCAAAATATGAAAAAGGCCACGCTTTCCCATGCATTCATGCCTTTCATAAATGGTGATGCTTTCTTCAAGCTCTCTAAAGTTCAAGCTTTGTCTCTGAAGGGAAGAATGACTGAGGTACTTAGATATTTACATTTTTTAAATGACTTGTTAAACAGAACATCCCGTGAATTCAGAATTTTTGATGGTTTGTAAATTAAAAACAGAAGTCGAAGCCCTATAACTAATTGCGATATCAACGATTGGCATTGCAGTTCATCTCTCCTGAGTCTCATCTAGATCTTCCAGAATTTCCCTAGTTTGCTTGGACCTCACTTTCCAATGTGATTGTGATTGGCAATTGGTCGTAAAATTTCTTCATATGTCTCCAAAGCTTGAAGCTCTTAACATAGCACAGATGCAGGTTTGTTTGTTTTCCTTTTTCTTTAAAAGAAAAAAAATTCAAGGACGCACCCTGTCACAGTAAGTCCTGCATTTTGGGAGGACCCATTATATATATTTTCTTTTGAGATTGGATATATATTGAGACCCCAACATATTATATGCACACATTTAGGACGGTCCCTTTTATTTTTGTGAAAAATGTTCTATATCAATTTAATGTTAGATATGGAGGATGATAAAATATATATTATTCTCAATTTCTAAGAACTGTAATTTTTTTTTAAATAAACTATATAAGTGGCATATTATGCTTTTACTTCGCACAAGCAAACAAAATTTTATTTATCAAAAAATGCATTCCAGCCAAATAAACATAGATTTGGAAGAGTTTACTGATTCTCTGTGAAAATGAATTGTATCGTTGTTGACAGATAGGGAGTTGGAGTGGATCAACATGGAAGGAGCCAACAAATGTTCCTCGTTGTCTGTCAACACATTTTAAGGCATTGTATTTCAGAGGACATAGAGGCTACCCGGGATGATTTGTGTTTTATCAAATATATGCTAAGTAAAGCAGAATTCATGGAAAGCATCACGGTTTGTGCGATGAAGTTTGGGAAATGAAGCATATCGCTTGAAGGGGAAAAGCCATTGGCCCCACCTCTATTGCATTTCCATATTTGAATGGAATTGTTTAAAATTTGACCTTTCATTTTCGTCCTATATTTTGATCATATTGTGCTTTATCGACTTATTTTTCATTTTTAAAATAGGAAAATATTATTATCTACGAATTTTTCTAGTTTTCATTATATAGAATAAGTCTTAGCTTATAAAATCTGGAAACAAATCTTTTTGAATGGGATGGAATTATCCAAGTAATTGATACACCAAAGTTCTAATGTCTATGTATTAAATAAACCTATTTATTAATTAGTAATTTAGTTTTAGTAGAGGTAATTAGTGTAGCTTTAGCCAGCGTAATGTCTAACTTTTTATTTTTTCTTTTTAAGATTTTTACCTATAGTTAGATTGATACACGTGAGAAAAATCTGCCACAGAATTAGAAACATACAGTTGAGAAAAACTACTTGATGTTTATTTTTTTATTTCGAGGATCCCAATGGGTGACATGCTATAGAATTAGAAATATCTTCCTTGAGAAAAATAATGTATCGGTTGTCCTACAGATGCCTTCCACATAAAAAGGTTGTCAATTGCAAATGAGTAATGAAAATTAAATAATTTTGCAGGATGTATCGACCATGACAAAGTGTTTATTATCATCGAAGATTTTGACAAGTAAGACAGTCGAATCTGGTGGAAGGACAAGAAGGAGTCGCTTCGACCGATTACAAAAATGCTTAGTGATATTGGGTGAGATTTCATTTGTGAAAAGAAGGGTTTTAGCCAAAATAAATTTTGGCGGTTGACTTGTGGATCTGGTGGAAGTCACAAGGAAACTTGGGAAGCACACAAAAAAATATGCAACTGCTTCCCAGACTAATAACAACCCTTGCTTCAAGGATCATAAATAGATGAGGCAAAATGCAAAGAAGGATCCTTTTTGACAAAAAAAAAACTCTAAACAACATACAAGAGCACAGTGTGTTCAATTGCAGCATTCTGCCAACACTTTGTCTTATTTTTATTGCAATTTTGTGTGAATCTTCTTCCTAATCTTTGAATGTGAGGGTAGGAGGATAATGTTTCGAAATCCATCTACCCAATTTCTTGTAATTGTATTCGATGTAAACATCCTTGAAAGGACTCCCCAAAGATTGTATAAAATTACGCTTGAATTTCCACCCTTTAGCCACCTTTATGTAGTTTAGATTCGGAGAATTTATGAAGAGAGCCAGGAGACAAAAATCAATTTACTTTATGTATTTTTATTAAATAAAAATAATGTATATATCTAAAATTTGTTATTTATAAACATAAATATATGATTATAAAATAAGACAAAAAACTAGATTTCAAATTTTTTATAACAATTTTTGATAATTTATTTAAAATTTAATTACACAACATATGTTTTAATTTAATTAAATATTAATTTAGAATCCATACATCACAATGGATTATAGACGAGATATATATATAATGTAATAATATATATAAATAAGAAAATTGTTAACCTCTATATTCATTCATATGTAGAACTTATCAATTCGATTCATGTTTTCATTTAGATGAAAAAAATTATACTATTAATTTAATTATAATAAAATAATAAAAAGTGTTAAATTAATTTTAAAAAATAAATATTAATTTAAAATATTCATACTATTCATTATCTTTTATTTTTATAATAAGTGTATTCATTAATTAAAGTAATGATGGTGACAGCAAATTAACTATAATATACTTTTATTATTTTATTATTATTAAACTAATAATAAACTAATAATATAATTCTTTTTATTCCAATAAAAAAGTAAAAGCTACTAATTTTTACACTGCTGCATAGAGACTAGCAATCCCCCAAAATAATAACAATGAAAATTGCACTTTTTTCATTCCTAATTTTATTGATTTTCACTTTGTTCACTTGTATTTTTAACTATTATAATTTGTTTATTTGTATTTTCTAATGCTAACAATTTACTCATCTAAACTTTTTTTCATTGAATTTTTAATGAAATATTGAGTAATAAGGGAGTTAAGTTTACTCAAAGGAAATAATAAGGGAGTAAATTATATTTTTTATATTTATATGAATTAATATTAAATATTATTAATTCAGACTTAAAAAATATATTAATCATGTCTTCTTAATTTATATCTACAAACTTTATGTTTTTGTTATATAGTTTACGAGATTAATATATTTGAATTCCTAAGATTTTTTTACATCAATTATATAAATACAGAAAAATTATCTTTTATCCATATAAAATTTCACCTAATTTCATTTAATTCATCTATTATTATGATATTTTTTGTTAAAAATTTAAGTAGATAAAATATTAATTATAATATTTAAAAATATAAATAGATAAAATAAAAATCAGCTGAACCAAGTAAAGTGAAACTATCCCAAAAATAAAATACACAGGCTAATCAAATTGAGGACCCAATAAAGAAATTTAGGAAAAAAAATTCTCGAGAGAAATAATAACGCAAGCAACTAGCTAGTCCAGTAACCTTTCCCGTCTTGAAGATGTGGGTTTTATCTTCCGACATTTTTGCTCATCCCACGCTTTCCTCTAAAGCGTCCACTACGGCTACCTTTCGCTCTCGGCCTCAGGTCTCAGCACCTCTCAATTTTCATATTCGACATGACAGCCCCTTTGTCCAGGAGGTATTGCAGTGAGCTATGCAGTACTACTTAAATTTCGTATTGAATCTCGAACCCTTGAACTCTTCTAATCTTGCAGCTGTATGTAATTGCTTGACGAATGCTGGAAGCTGTAAGAATTATAACTTCTCATGTGAAAGTGAGGGGAAAGAAAAAAGAGGAAGAGAGAATTATTCTGTTGTTATCTTGCTTAAATGTGAAATGGATATCTGGTCTGTCTTCATTGTACTTGAAAATCTATGTGTGAATGATAGAGAACACGAAATTAGATATCTTGTGTGAGGTTTCACAGTGGTTTTCTAAATATGCCCACTTCATGTCATTCCAAAACCTATATTAATGTTTTTCTTTTAATTTCAAATTAATTCAATACATGATATGATGTGTTTCCCTTTGAATTCATCGAATATATTATGGTAATGGTTTGATTTTTATGCAGTGCAGGTTGTGGAAGCGGTGGATGCCTTGCATTCGGAGTTTAGAGCTGTGGATAATCTGGTGGCATGCAATACCACCCGTGTCCTTAAAGCTTTTCAGAATGTTCGAGTTGGATCTCACGTAAGCTTCCACCGAAGTGCAGATATAACCAGTTTGCAATTGTCATTTTATATCATACTTGAATTTCAAACTTATCTGAGATGTTGCCATCGCATTAGATTATTTGTTCCCTGTTCTGATTTTTATCAATGGAAACTTATTTAAAGCGATTGAACGATACTAAATAAAAGTGCCATTGTGACATTTTGAACAAAACATGTCCGAAATCAAGAAGCCCTGTTACTATGGTTTTGACTAGTTAGTGAGAAGGAGCAAAAACAGAAGTTTCCTATTAAAACTTGACTAGAAAGTAGGCAAGGGAAGCCAACATCAGATCATAGCCTTAAACTGGAAATAATATTTCTTTAACTACAGATAGATTTTTGAAACACTACGTAGTGCATATGGTCAGGTAACTGTAGTCTTTTCTACAACTCCTGCACAAGTAGATTTTTTTTGTAGTTTTGCCATTTAATTGTTTGTCATCAGCACTTTGGTGGTTCCACTGGTTATGGTCATGATGAAGCTGGGGGACGTGAGGCTCTTGACCAGGCTTTTGCAGAAATTGTTGGGGCCGAATCAGCTATAGTTCGTTCTCAGGTTTTTATTTATATGTTGTTATCACCTTTGAAATTTGAAATGCATAGATTTTTAAATTCTCCTCTATCAACAGTTCTTCTCTGGTACCCATGCTATCACATGTGCCTTGTTTGCTCTCTTGAGGCCTGGGGATGAGGTAACCCATTGTTTATTGATATTTGGTGTCCATTCCTTATTGGCAACTTAGTTCTGTAGTTATATAATACTGTCTGGCTCAGTTTGGAACTGGAGTATGGTTTGTATTGATAAAGTTTTCACTTTCAGCTTTTGGCAGTTGCTGGTGCTCCTTATGACACCCTAGAGGAAGTAATTGGGAAGAGGGACTCTGGTGGACCTGGATCCCTGAAAGATTTTGGGGTGACATACCGAGAAGTTCCAGTAAGTTATTGATAATATGTACTGCTAGTCATAATTTATGGGTCTCCTCTGACCCAGTTCTATCAGCTTGGTGAGGATGGTGGGCTTGACTGGAATGCACTGATGGCTGCTGTCAAACCTAGAACAAAATGTGCACTCATACAGAGATCCTGCGGTTATTCATGGCGTCAGAGTCTGAGTGTTAGTGACATAGGAAGGGCAATAAAGATAATCAAAGTAAGTTTCTTGCTTTGTGTTTGTTGATTTGAACATTATGTTGTTCAGTTGTTAATGTCCAGGTGTTCAGTTGTTAATGCCCAGGGTGACCCTGGATAGTGTGTGATTTTGATATTTACACATTTTAAGTCTTGTCATTTACTCTTGTCTACAATGCTATAATCTTTATTTGACAGCAACTGGTATGGTCTACATATTATGTTAAGTCATTGTTTCTTATGTGTTTTGATTGATATAAACAGCGGGTAATTTTTCTACGGTAGCTTTATTGCGACTGGATAAAATTTTATTCTTGGAATTATTAGCATATGGCGGTAACCCTGAAATGTCTTCTATCCTAATCTCTGGCCAACATTTGAATTTAAAAAAATAAAATAAAAGTAAAAAGATGAAATATGTCAAAGGGGGGAAAGAGATGCCAAGGAATTAGTGATGAAAATATTAATTAAAAATTTTAAGATAGGAGTTAAAATATAATTTAAATTTTTTAATAATTAAATTTGTTTCTTAATACTGGCAACAAAATGGCAACAGTGGTAGAGGCTGAAATTGTGAAAAAAATGATAGCGGTAAATTATAAAATAAAATAATATAAAAACAAGGATAATTAAATGAATGAATGGATGGATTGGGTCTCACCTTTTATGCATGGACCATGGCCTTTACAAAATTTTAATTGGGTTATAAATGGCTAAATAGATTAACAATGACTCATTTATTAATGACTAGTTCCAAATCTAACGAAATGATCCATTTGCCACCCTTACTTTTCACCTTATGACACATTCTTGCACTTGAATATGCAGAAAATATGCAGGGGAAAAAAGTGATACTGAAGTTGCTAGTGTTATGTACTTACCATGCAAGTCTGTAAGTTCTCTTCAAGTTTTTTCACTCATGGTATCTTTGCTCATGACATATGTACAGATGCAGAACTCTGACTGCTCAATCATGGTGGACAATTGCTATGGTGAATTTGTGGAAACCATTGAACCTCCAATGGTGGTATGTGATTCTTCCAAGTATTAAATCTTAACACCAAGAATGTGTAGTATTATGCTTTCTATTGGTGCACAGGGTGCAGATCTAATAGCAGGCAGCTTGATTAAAAATCCTGGTGGAACAATTGCACCATGTGGTGGTTACGTTGCAGGAAGAAAAAAATGGGTTGTAGCTGCTGCAGCACGTCTTTCTGCACCAGGGCTCAGCATTGATTGTGGCTCAACGCCTGGTGACATTATGCGAGCTTTTTTCCAAGGATTGTTTCTGTCACCTCAAATGGTTGGGGAAGCAGTCAAAGTACTGAATTCTGTGTTTTAAATTTGATAGTATGGCTTGTGCTTTACATATGTTAGCTAGACTGAGAATTTCTTCATTCTAAGGGTACCTTCCTGGTTGCTGAAGTTCTGGCATCTAAAGGCTATAAAGTACAGCCACTTCCTCGTGTCCCCCGTCATGATACTGTTCAGGTTTCAATACTGAATCCGTTCTATCTATTCTTTAAGAATTATCATTAGAGCATCTGTTCTTCTAAAAATTATCAAGCATGCAGCTTTTCTTAGAAAAGCTGCTCCAGAAGAACAAAACAACTTTTTTTTTTTTTTTTGGGGTGGTGGGGGGGGGGGGGATTTCTATATATGATGATACCTGTCCAAACATAAAGATATCAATTTTTATGCCTTCTAGGCTGTACAGCTTGGAAGCCGTGAGCACCTCCTTGCTTTCTGTGAGGCTGTTCAGAAAAGCTCTCCTGTAGGTTCATATGCCAGACCAGTTGCAGGTACAACAGCTGGATATGCTTCAGAGGTCAGATTTAAATCTTTATACATCTTTAATATCCTGGACCTTTCAGGATGTTCATGATGACATCTGCATCTCCTAATGGATATTAACTAGTGGTTTTGTAATACTCTCAGGTGATCTTTGCCGATGGAACCTTCATTGATGGAAGTACTAGTGAGCTTTCATGTGATGGACCACTGAGAGAGCCATTTGCTGTATTCTGCCAGGTATAATATGCATTTGTATCTTGTATGCCACCTTTGATTAGTAATGGGCAATGGCTAATCTTCATGCGCTACATGTAATCCTAATTTCTTTTACTAAATGCAGGGTGGCACCCATTGGACTCAATGGGGATTAGTTCTGGGAGAAGTTTTGAAGTCTTTATGATAGAATTCGATTCCAGTGGGAAAGTTTAAGCAAAGCATTGACGTGGCCGTCAGAGGACAACATGATTGAGAGTCAGCATTGAGTTCTTCTCCTATGGCTTTATGAACATGGAGGTTTTATCAATAACTCAAGCCTGCAGAAGTTAACTTGCATGGAAAGATCATTGGATTTGTACGGCGGGAAGGAACATTACCTAAACTCAGTTTTTGGAGTTCTGCTTGGGGCTGTGGCTGTGGTTCAGGTTCTGATAAGTTCTTCTTCCTTTCAATGAGAGATGTTGTTGGTTACTGTTAACAAGCTTCCGGCCATCATTTTTTAATTCTTGTACTTTGATATATGTCATACTTTGTCCGTCGTTCAATTTTAAATGTGAGTTTTGCCCGAGTTATTTGAAGTTTTGAACCTTCTAATGTTGTCTGTATTATTGTCTTCTATCGCTTTTGTTTTCTCATTTCTATTTTCAGCAAAAGATCGTTCGGTAAGAATTTTTAGGTGTAGAAAAAGGAAAGGAGAAATTCTTATGTTACATGCAGTTATTCACTTATTGACATGTAATTGAATATAAGTTAATTTCTCCGTTATTACATAGTGGGTGTGCCCCTTTTGTTATAGCTATCATAGTATCAAACCATTTCCCTATCATTTTCTTACTCTAAAGGAAAATATCACAATTCTTGATAAGAAAAAATTTAAATGTAGAATTTAATAAATAATAATTAATTAAAAAATATTTTTAAATTTAAAACTATCCATTTTTTCTCTTTTCTTATAAAAAATTATAATGATTCATTTTATTCTCTAAAAATTTTATTATTACACTTTAGAAAAATCTGAACAAAAATTTGAGTACACCAAGGGTTTGTTTGGATAGGAAAAAAAATGAGAAGAGAAAGAAAATTAGGAAAAAGAAATAAAGAGAAAAAAAAGAAAGAAAATATAATTTCTTTCATTGTGTTTGGTTAAAGGAAAAAATTGAGGAGAAAGAAAATAAGAGAGAAATTGTTTTCTCTTGTTTGATTGAGTAGAAAAATGAAGAAAAAGAAAAGTTGGTAAAATAAAATAATAATAGTAATACACTTGATCCGTTATTACATTATAATAAAGTGAAAAAAAATTTCTAAAATATTTTTAATAATATTTTATATATAAATTATATAATAACAGTTTCAAAATAAAAATTTAAGTGACAAAATTTTATTTTATATTTAAAAAATGTTAAAGTTAAAACTTTCCAAATACATATTTTAAATATGTTTTTAACGATAATATTTTAAATTTCTTCCACAATTTTAAAATAAAATAAAATAAATATCAATATTAATGTATAAAATCTAATATAAATTAATAAATATTAAAAAATTATATAATATACTTATCCATGCTAGCTTGTCTAATTTTGAACAATATAACACAGCCAAACCAACAAATTTAACGATGCCTATACAATACCTACCCAAAGTGACCCATTATTTTTCTAAGATTCGTTTGGTAAAACGATAAAAATGAATGATCATTAATTAATTATAATGTATAAAATGATCTTATATTTTCGTGACTTCCACCAATAACTATTTTAAGAAAATTGTAAAGGCTTCTAATAAGAAAAAAATACAATTAAAAAATAAATCGTAAGAGATAACTCATTATTTAATTTTGCTCACTATGAGCATTTAACACAAATTCCCTTTTAAGAAAAACAATTATTACTAACAGTTGTACCAAACATATATATCAAATTAAATTATTAAAATTATATCAATTAAATATTTAACAAAATAAAATAAATTATTTTAAATTAAAAATTAAAATCACATAATTTATATGTTAAAAAAATAAAAATTACATTTAAATTTTATTATTATAAATTTCTTTTATCATAAAGACTTCAATAACCTTTTTCTTATCACAACTTCAAATTTTAAATTTTCATAGGAGTTACTGTTGTTAAACAGTGCGAAGCAGTAGGTACTAAAGATGTTTGAGATTGGTTGATTGTCTGCAAATTTTTTCTAACCAAAGGCGAGGATAATATTATAAAATCAATTTACTAATTCTTTTTAATTTCTTTTCTCCTCTATCTTCTCTGCGACGAAAAGAATTAAAAATGATGCAGAATTCACATAAAATTTCTTTGCCATTTTTTATCTCTCCTCATTTCTCCCGTAATCCAAACAGATAAAAATGAGTTTTCTACTCTCTTTTACTCATCAATTTCTCTCCCTCCCCCATTTTCTTCGCATCCAAATGGTGCGCGGATTTAGATTTCCCAATGAGGGATATTAGGGGCCGCATGCATAAATGCCAAGTGCATAATGAGGTGCTTTCGTGGACAAACAAGACGTAACGCTGTCACGTGTCCAGACCAGAGACTACTGGTCTCACGCTGTCGGTTCGTCTTGCCATCCAAATAGACCTTTCAAACTCGTCACTCTTTCCGCACTCTCTCGCATCTTCTTTACTGCGTTTTGTGTCTCTGCTTGATACTCATTAGAAACAGCACCGAAGCATGGCGGCGTGGACAGCTGTGGCTCGCCAAGCCTCCCATCTAGCTCGGCCTTCCTCCCTCAAATCGGCTCAAGCAGCTACCCTCGTTCATCGCCGTGGCCTAGCTGGCGGTGGTGGTATTTTTCTTTTAAAAAATCGCACTCCAGCTTCTTAATCTGTCGTTGATTTTGTTTTTCTGTTTGATCTCTTAATCTTCACTGTGCCGATGGTGCTGCCTAAATTTCCGCACGATGAAGGCAAATGAATTTAGCGTAGTCAGTTTATTTGTTTGTTATGTTATTTGTTTTGGTTCCATAGGTTCACTTATTTCTGCTTATTGTGCCCAGGCAATGCATGTAAAAAATATTATCACTGAATTTAAAATCTTTGAACGAAATTGATGAAAAAATGTAACTTTAGTTTATTATAAACTTGGGCCACCTCCATTTCTTTTTGTTTTTAATGTTGATAGTAACCATATTATTTTATCTATCTGACACTAAAATTAAATGCCCAATTTTAATAGGTAGTTCCTGGGTTGATTTTTTATAAATAGTAATAAAAGAATATTATTGGTAGACTGCATGGTTTTTTGGGAATATGGAAGTAAAAGTTTTGGAACGAATAGAACTTCTTATTATTGCTGAAAAAACACACATATCATCCCACTAGAATTTATGATGCAATATTGCAAGCAGATCAGTTTAAGTTCCTGCTCAGATTCAAAATCACTGCACGCAAATTAAGCAATGGTGGTATTTTTTATCTACTACCTTGATATTCTGTTTTTCATATAGGCGAATATGCTTTGTTTTTGCAGTAAAATAGGGGACGACAGATTGAAAATTTGTGTAGTCCAAATTTTTACGCTATAGAACTTAATTTACTAAAAGAGGGTAGACACTGAAGAAAATGGTGTTGCAAATGATGCATTTGACGAAGTGGAATGGCTTTTTTTTTTCCCCATTTAATGAATAATAACTAGGCTAGTTTGCTTTAATATGCTGTAGATCAACATGGACCTCCAAAGGTGAACTTTTGGGAAGACCCAATGAGTCCGTCCAGGTGGAAAGAAGAACATGTGAGTCTACATCCGCCTTAAGCTTTCTTACACGCTGGTATAGGATCTCTGGCATTGCTCACATTTTAATAATGAACCTTTAATGTTGTTTGTAAGGCTTTATTGCTTATATGGTTTTTTGTTGTTTTGTACATGTGCTCTTTATGAACTGGTTTTTGGAGATGACTTGTTGACTTAAACCAGTCTGTTTGGAATTTTATATTCACAATGAAATACTCGTGGCCATGGAAAATTAAACCTTTCCCTTATTTGATTTCCTAGAATTAAAATAAAGCTGTAGAGTTGAGGAGCATTGTGATACATGTTTTGCACTAAAAGCTTAAAATTTTCAATGAGTGCTTTACTGTTGCAGTTTGTCATTGTCTCTTTAACTGGTTGGGGTTTGCTCTTGTACGGAGGTTACAAGTTTTTCACTAAAGGCAAGGACAAGAAGGAAGAGGTAAATATATTTTTCATAATGACCCAGTTTAAATTGTATGGCTACTTCTTGCACTATGTAGATCAGCAGGGGACATCTCCTACTTTATTTTCCTTACTTTGCTCTTGATAAAGCTCATGGTTGTCCTTTCATATTTTTATGCAAGAAATCATAACCACCAAGTGGCTGGATTTGGCTACATAATATGCTATTCATATGTGACCTTGCCTTGGTGGCTTTAATTTCATAGGATGACTTACCTTGCATATCAAATTAAAGTAGGAAAGCCTCTTACCGTTTCTAATTTGTCATGTTTAATTGCAGAAGGTTGAACAAGCACCGCACTAGGCCGGAAGAAGTTGTATCTGCAAATAAGTTTCCATGCTGGGGTTTAAATCCCTCTTCCTGATGCTGTATTTGTAATGAGAAAATCTGGTTTGGTTTTGGGCACTTTCAGTGGCAGTTTCCGATGTACATGACAATTAGAAACTGTTATCGAGGAATAAATTACACCTTCCACATCGTACTTTGCTTTCGGATCTGTGTGCTGATTATTTTTGTCCTCCAAATTGATATTCAACCTAGTTAATCTAACTTCCTAAATTCTAATATTTCCCCGCTTTGGAAAATTTGGCTATTGACAAATTATGAACTAGAATCGGTTGTGAGGATTACTTGATTGAAATTTGTTGACATTTTGTGCACTAAACTTATTTTCTGGGGATTGTCAGTATTTTATGTAATTTAATCGTCAATAACAACTGAAACATAACATTTTCAATAAGACTTTAAAAATCCAAAACTCATTTGTATTTTTTTTTTTTTCGTTTTTGGTAATTACAACTCATTCGTATTTACGTCCTTTGACATCAAACTTCGAAGTTAAACGTCTACACTTAGGAGAGGATATCAAATATCAAATTTAAACTACGATTGAGAAGAAGACTGAACGCACACTCAAGGGCTTTCCCTTCGAAACTTCAGTTGTACACATATAAGAGGCAAACTATTCACGTAAAAACTTAATTTGAATGCGAGTTTCTCAATCTATCCAATTTAGAAGTCTTCTATTTGGGATTCAAAATGACTCAATTTTCATTTTTTGTGAAAGGATCATATGGGATTCAAAATGACCTTTTTTTTTTCTCGTGAAAAGGGCGAGGTGAGATTAGATGTGAAATTTTTCACACTTTAACAAACGGCGTAGGATGCAAGCAAGACCCCCTTTTTTTCCCTTTTTTTTTTTAGGGGGGTGGGGGTGAGAGAATAAGTTGAAAGCGAGAATAAGGAAGTGGAAGTAGCAGTTTCATAGCACAATGCTATATTTAATGTTCATCAACTTCCCATCTTGGCTTCACCAAGTGACAAGAATGCAACTGTATAAGACAGCAAAGAATCATTCAAGCAAAATATTATACAGACTCAGATGTGTGACATGAGAAACATCACTGTCAAAACTTATAAATACAGTTGCAATGTGACTCTGCTCACCATACTACCTACAATGCATTCCTTCCATATACCGAGCTTGTCTTTAGTATAATGGAAACTGCAAGAAGCAGCAGCTTCCAAATATGGCGCATCATCAACGTAATTCATCCTGAAAATGCAAATCGGGAAGGCAAATCGAGCTTATCTTCTGATAACTTTGATAGATTTCAATATTCATGCAAATTACAACAAGAATATCATATACTAAAATTATACTCCTAGTCAAACTTTTGGATAACATATAACATTACTGTAACAATCTGAAGTACTTCCGATCATGTTGAATTATTTCCATTGATCATATTAAAGGATGAAAAAAACTACAAGAAAGTTCATTTAATTTTCTAATTGAAAGAATTATGCCAAAAGTTTTGGCAAGAGCACTTACTAACTCGCTATTGCTGTACAGAATTAGTCTGCATCTTTCACTTCTGCTTCAACATCTACAACTCCTCTACCAGAATCTTTTTCTGCAACCACAGGAAAAAAAAAAAACCACACAGGAAATTATGAACACTACTTAAGAATATTCCAAAAGATAAACAAGAGACAGGCTTAAACTTAATGTACTTTAAGGGGAAAAAAATGGTGAGAAAATTACCATCTTTAGAACGGGAGAAGTTATTGAATGCCTGCCCAAATGTTGTAGATTGGTTTGAGAACTTCACAGGATCCTTGACAAACTCATTGCCAACAACTGATGTTAACATGAAATTCAACAGTGAGACACAAGCACATGCGACATGTAAAAAATTTAAAGCAATCACAACACATCTATGGCTCCCAAGATCAGGACATGGGACTTGAATTTATGTTATATTGTAGACGAGGACATCACCAAGATAAAAAAGGAACCATATTTGGATAGAACAATTGCCATTTAGATTTTAGTCAACCATTACCATAGGGAAAATAATACATGATTAAGTAACTTGAAAGTATTGGATATAGAAATTAACACTCTGAGTCATCCAAACCTCCCTCTTTGAACTATGCACAAAATGCATGAAACTTGTCCAATTCGGAGGTTATAACGAATTTCTAAATGAAGATTAAGTTACTCACATAGTTCAACAAGAAAAAAGAGCCAACACCAGCCTCTTACCAGAAAAGGGTTGGCCACAAAAAGGACACAGCTGCAACTCATCATTTAGAGAGGACCTGCAACAGATAATTGGACAATATAGTGCAATGGTTTCCAAAGGAAACTAATCCAAGAAAGTCCTCTATAAGTTTGTTAAAAAAGAAATGTATCAAACAAATCTTACTTGAAAACCTGAAACTCATTTCCACAATTAGGGCACTGCAAAAACAACAGAAGAAGACCATCAATGAAGGTAAAAGCAACTTGAGCGAGGATAAACCACTTATTCACAATAACCAACTACAACAAATCAACAAATTGGCATCGTGAAAATGAAAATGAAACTTGGAAATAATAACATCACAAAGCATTACATTTTTTCTCATTTCTGTTCACAAATTTATTTCTCAACAACTTTGCCACCACCAACAGTGAAATTCAATTAAAAGAATTAAAATTATTACATTGTTCAATGGCTTGAAGGGGACAGGAAATATATGTGAGCCATTTGGGTCCGGCCATGGACCTAGGTTGGACTCTTAGGTCATGAAAGATTTGACTTTTACAGTGCATGAAACTCAATATCTTTGGTGCAGGATAAACAGGAATTAGGAAACTAGATTCCTAAAAGAGTACATAATCATCAATGCAAAGTCCTTCCTACTTCTTTATCAGGTATTCAGAGGATTTTGCAAGCCCATTAAGCTGATAATCCATTTTCATTTCTTTCAAGCAACTTTCTCTATCTTAAGACGATTCCTGCTGCTTCTGTTCTGTATTAGTTCCCTTGTATTAATGAAGTCATCTTATCTCTAATCCCAAGGCTTTTTATTTTCTGTTTACTTAAACAAACAGTCTTCCATTGTTTCTAAATCTGAACAACCATCAAGAAATCAAAGCACAAGCCAAAAGCGGAATAGAGTTCACAAATTATATCACTCACGACAATGAGTTACCACTTACAAGTCAACTGTATAGCATGTAATATGTTATAACCCACACATGCATATATAATAAATATTATAAACCAAATATGTGCATGTATTAGACAATCTAATTTTCAGATGACCGCTGCCAGTTCATAAGAAAATGCTGAAAGAGATGTAGTTCCGTACAAATCCAGGTTAAAAAATACAACGAGAGGTTAATAAAAAACAGAAAATTGCAATCTGAAACTCAATACATATAAGCTATGCTAACAAAAGAGGCTGTGAAGAAAATAATAATAAAAAAAAAAAACAAAATGTATCATAATCATCAGCCGATCCATAAATGTGGCCAATCGCTCAAAAATTACAAATCACTTGTAAAGGCCAATAAAACAATTATAACCTTGTATGCCGAACAAACCACATAAATATCGAGTTTAATGAAACAGAAAGTTCTAGAGTGAAAAACTCACAGCCCCTTGCATTATATCTCGCCCAGCCCACCACAGGAAAGCACCAAGACCAACTATTGGTATTAACACTGCAAAGATCTGCACATGGCAGGAATAAAAAGTTAAGACCTACCATTAGTGTTAACACTGCAAAGATCTGATGTGAGAGGAATTAAAATTAAATTTAATTATATAGAGTTGAGGGAAAAAAATCATAACAGATGACTTTAGGAACTACCAGGTGACAGATGTCTATGCTTTGGAAAGAAAATAAGTAAATAAATAGTATCAAGAAGGAAAGACTTTGTCATCACCAAATTCCTTTTTGAAATTCTGAGAAAATTTTGTTTCAGAAGTGGGATGTGGAAATTATGCCAGAGCAGACCGCTTTTCAAAAACCTAGTTGGTTTGTGTTCATTTTAGCTAAACGCTGCTGAAGATAAGAGGCATAATTGATTTCTATAGTACTTTCAGATTATCATTTCTAATTTGCACTGCTGTTTTCTTCTTCTGAGGTGATGTACCCTATGTGAACTTCCAGTGCAGTTGAAATTCTTACATAGGGCAGGGAGTTATCAAAAATCCCAATTAAGCTAAGAATTTTGTTCCAGCAACTGTATCCAACTATTTAAAAGAGGCTGTCACAAAATATTCAATGAAACCTGATTAAAACCCGAAATTACAGCAACAGTTACCAGTAAGTTACTGAACAATAACTTCGAAAAAAATGAAGCTAACCGCACATAAATCTTAGATCACTCAATCTCTATCGAATAAAAGCTCAAATGAAACAAATCTCTCATATCAGACCAATATAAAGCGAGTAATACCCAAATGGAGACAATAGCATCCAAAATCCAGCCAAGCTGCCCAGTCATTGAAAGATAAGTCAAGCCAATAGCTAAAGCAAGATTAGCCAGAAGTCTAGCATTGGCACCGTTGTCTCTCCCGCCGCCGCCGCCCCCATTAAATCCAAATCCCTGGTTGTTCTTAACCAAAACCACTCTCTTCGTCCTTCTGCACCCCTCATCCAACAAAACCCCATTTTTAAATCTTCTCCTTCCAAAAAAATACAAATTCTCTCTGTATGCTCTCAACTTGAAACTGCTCTGATGAAAAGAAGCAAACTTTGTTCCTAATGGAGAGAAAGAGAAAGCGGGTCTCTTTTGCGGGTCGCCATGGAAGGAATTGAGCTTTAATATTGAGAATTTGATGGAAATTTGCAGAAGAGTAGTCATGGGAAAGCTAGAAAACAGAAATCTAGTGTGCTGCTGGTGTTAAAAAGTCAGCTTGGGAGTTTAACATGGCCACCGGAACCTTGTAGATATTCTGGCTGTCTCAAGCTTCTCGCTCTTTGCCTTCACGCATCTTTCTCTCTCTAAAGGAAGCCTCTGCGGCTCGGTGCCACCTGCCACGTTGGCTTTCAAGCGACCCGTTGGACAACGTTATCTTATCTTATAGTAGCTAAATAAAATGAAAAAAAAATTGCAAAATAACCCTACATTTTTGTTTTGTTGAATCTTGTACTTGGAAATGTGAAAATTATCTTTCAAACTACGTAAATTTGAAATTTACATTCATTATTAATTTAATTAATTATTTTATTAAATTATTAATTTTATATAAATTTTTAAAATAAGCATTTTAATATTATAGTATACTAATTTATTTTATTATTTTTAACATTATTTTATAACTTCTTTCTAAGCATTTAACTTTTATTAATAACATGAAAATTATTTACAAAAAATGATAAAGTAAATTAACATACTGTAATATTATAATTTTTATTTTAAAAAATTATAAAATATTCATGTAACTTAATAAAATAATAAATTAAGTTGATGACAAGTATTAATTACAAATTTTATATGGTTTAAAGAAGTAATTTTTAAATTTTCAAAATTGTATAAAGAAAATTCAACCGTCTGAAAATTGAAGGAAGTA
The DNA here is from genome assembly GCA_020226215.1 of Sindora glabra. Taxonomy (NCBI): domain Eukaryota; kingdom Viridiplantae; phylum Streptophyta; class Magnoliopsida; order Fabales; family Fabaceae; genus Sindora; species Sindora glabra. Next base: position 116,384,535 of record CM035226.1, read on the forward strand.
TTCTTTGTTTTTTGATAAAATAAATCTAAAAAATTTTCTCTTGTGTTGACATTATATATTACCGTAAACTATTTTTCAAAAACAGTTAACAAAGTTAAATAATTTACCATTATCATTCAAAAAATTAATCAAATCAAAATATACATATTTCTATGAAATTTAGAAATGACTTTATTTGGTGGGTAAAAAAAATAGTTTATATTGAACATTGTCTAATTGTAAAAGGGTCGAGATTTATTAAAAATTTAAAATTCAAGTCTTCGTATTATGAATATTCTGAAAAGAAATGATTGGCAAAAAAATAGAAAATAACCAAAAAAGAAAAAGAATTTATAATAATAAAACTGATAACACATGCATGGCAAATTTTGGAATCGGATATAGAATATAAAAGGAATAAAACTCTTATGATAACGTGCCATTAAAGAGGCTAATGCCTATTTTAGTGACGTAGATTTACATACGGCGCTATAAGCAAGTTTTGAGGCAGACAATGCTTAGGGTTAACATATAATGAAATTATATTATATGTACTAATTAATTGTTTATACAAGTCAAAATAAAATTATATTTTAATTCTTAGAAATTTTAAAACAATAAATTACTGTAATAAAATAGTAACCGCACTAAAGCTATTTCTTGGAGACCCTTCCATTACAGCACATCATGCAAATGTTAAGTTTTCCGGAGTTCATGGACAACGCAAACATCCGGTTTTCAAGAAGTTCGTGGGTGAACAAAATGAAGAATGAGAAGAGAGATTTTTCTCTCCTTTCTTTTCTTTCTTTTTTTTTTTGGGGGGGCGGGGGGGGGAGAGTTTAACTAAAATAATTTAAAATAATAAATGGCTGATACCATTCCTAATAGTGTATTAAATGAGAGATTTAGACACAAAGTATTGTATGCTTCGATCTCTGCCCTCAATACGGAAGAATTACACTTTAGCAATGCAGTTGTCCCTCGGGGAAATGCACAAGCATATACTCTAACGAATTATAGAGGTGGAAAGCATCATCCACGTGATTATACACCTTAACATAAAATTATAAAGAATTAAAATGTTAAAGAAATTTAGAGGGCTATATAATTCATGTAATTTTCTTTCACAACAATTATCTTTTTTTACCTACATTTCTAATTTTCAGGCGTACAATTATATAATATTAATACATAATTTTTAACCTAAATTTCTAAATTTCAGGTCGACAGTTCAAAACAAGCAATAATGTAAGGTTACCAACAAAAATATTTGTGCACCTGTACATGCACAATCATAAAGAGTAAGTAATTTTACAGTATTAATTTTGAATATAATTAAAGCCAGATAATTTAATTTTATTCTTTAATATATCATTCAATTCTTTTCACAATTTTTTTGCTAATGATAAGAATTATAATTCTCTTAATGTCACATACAAGATTTTATATTTAAACTATAGACATAACAAAAAGTATAATCCGAAAGCAATCTCAAATATCATTGCATTATTAAAGTATCGGACTTTTATTTCACAATTTTCATATTTAATAAAGTCACATTTTAGTGTCAAAAATAGTAGTGGAAAAATTTACTCCATAAAACTGCTGATTTTCTAAATTTTAAGGGGTAATTAATTTTGAATATTCCAGAAATTTAACCAAACATGCTAAAATTCATAATGGATCACAGATATCACAATACCAAAAATGCCCCATTATGAAGTAACATTTCCTGTTTTTTCACTTGCACAATAGAACGCTGCGCCAAGCCCGCAAGAAAAGTTGCCTTGTATTGGTAGCATAGCTGTTCCCTGGTCATCTCAGAGGTATATACAAAGATGCATAAATTCACAAGGATTTTACCAAAAAATCATTTGATTCAACCGATTTTACACATATGAACAAGGCAACCACATTATCCCATGAAATCCACGGTGATGTTCCGCAATGAAATCCCAGGAATAGGACCTAGGCAAAGATGAAGCCTGAAACCAATTATTTCTCAAGTTAGAACAAAAGACCACAAATCATAATAAAGACAAAATACGTGTATGTCTCAGTGCAGAAGATTAAATCTGTTACAGAGAACTAAGAAGACTAAATCAATGTATAACATAATTTTGAAACTGTTCCAATACGCCTCTCCACAGACGGGGAACCAACATGTCTGTTTAAACATTCTCATTTAGAAGAACAACCACAAGATATTTCTACAAGTCAATCATATATAAGTGCATACTACAGCATCCTAAAAAGCCAGTACCAACCAAGATGCCGTGTTCATTATTAGGAGTTATCACAGAGCTTAGCTGTTATAGGTAACAATAGAGTCATATAGATTATATACTAGAACAGATTGAGCCATGAATCACACACCTATATGCTAATAACCATTGAATCGAATAGTAACCCATTTTGAGGTAGAGATAGAGATAAAAGGCTTCAAAAACCCATGGGATGACTTGTGCATGCATAAGCCTAAAGAAAGTGTGGAAGAGAAAGAACTAGAAATTAAATAATATATTACAGGCCGAAACCAGAATATATAATAGTGACAACTGACAAGTGAAATTACAATTAGTACAAATTAATTTAAAACAAGTCCAAAATACCCAAAGAAACTAAAATAACTAAAATCTGAATGCAGTTTCAATCATAACAAGATATCAAGCCAAAATAACAAGACGGGTGACATTATACACTCAATATTGATTACCTCAAAAACTTACCACTGGCAAGACATTCTTTACAGAGATAGCCCACCAAAAAGCAACTCCAACTCTTCCTGCTGTGATTGTGTTCTCTGACATAAAAAGAAAAACATAAAAGTAGAACTGAATTAATCACTACAAGCACATATAATTTTCAAATATTACCATAGCTTGCACTAATTGAATTGCAGTAAGTATAATTAATATGAACAATATATTTCGGGTGTCAAGAGAATAGAAGTGAAATACTACAGCAGGTTGCTAATATAAGGAATAGACTAACATCAAACAAGTAACTGATGTTGATCTTTTTTTCAAGAAAAGAATACATCATCCTCGAATTTCAGTCTTCAAAGTTTTGATTCTTCCTTTGACTCTACATTTAGGAACACAAAATATTTTGTTGTTTTCTGTTCTCAGATTCATAATTGCTATTAGTCAAATTGAACTACTTTTGCTTTTCATTTATAACCTCCCAATTGAAGAACGGACTTTAAATGAATATAACAAATTGCAGCAGATTAAATGAATGAATAGAATGTTACCAGCAAAAACACAAATATTAAAAATGCTATTAGCACAATCCAACCCCTCACACCTTGCACATAAAAGCCAACCTGTTCAAAATTAGTCCCACCAACTTAAACTATGTGAACTCATATTGTGCCATGTGTGCAAGATGTAAGTGCAAAGAGAAAAACTCAATACATAATAAACCCAATCAAAGTCTAGTGAATGTAGAATAAACATATGCCTACCTGAATTGACATAAGTTGCAGGATTTTATTCAGAACTCTCAAACGATGAGTGACATAGGTACTGTTTGCAGGCAGTTGGTTCATTCTTTTTATTTCTTCATGAAGTGCAGCCTGCTTTTCTTCATACCGCATTTCTTGCTGTGGCTTAGGTTGGCTAGTAGCTTCAGTTTCCATCATCGTCCGATCAAAGAGTTTAGCCACCTCTAAATGATCGAGTGAGTCCACTTTTCCAAAACAACAGAACAATGAATCACAAACAAAAAAATACAGAGGAATAAAAATTATAAAAGCGGAAATTTAACCTTCGTATCACCCAAAAAAACCTAGTACAATGAACCCATATAACCCAGAACTAAATAGAAAACTTGCAGAAATATTTCCCCACCTACAAATAATTATCCAAGCTGCATATGAAACTATTCAGGATCGCTAATTTTGTATAATGAACACAATTTATCAATATGAAGATTTCATTATAAGCATTACCAATCAAACAGGAACAAAAAGATTCAAACTTCATAGAACTGTAAAGAGAAACTAGAACCCTAGAAAACCGACGAATATCGGAGACTTACGAAGAGTATTCCAATTGAACCGAAAGGATTTCAGCACTGAGAACCAATTTGGAATTGGATGGAAAGAAAGAGAGAGTCACGCGAAAACAGAAGAGGAGGGGAAGAGGATATATGCTTTTGCCTTCATACGCAAGCCCGTCCATTCTCCTTTTGGTTTTGGCAGCTTTGCTATACGATGTCGTTTTTCCGGGAATGGATGCCCGCTGAACTTCCTGGAAACAATATAGGTTAAACGGTAAAATTATTAAAATTATTAATTTCATCTCCTTAAATCAAATTGGATGACTAATTTTATTCTTGAATAATATTTCATATAAATAATTTTATCCCTTTATATAAATTTATATAAATAATTTTATCTTTAAATATTTATATAAAAAGATAAAATTAATTATTCATTATAATTCAAAGATTATTTTTTCAGCACCATGCAATTTTAAGAATAAAGTTGACAATTTTATTTTGCCAATCTTATGCATGAAATTATATAATACTAGTAAAATAATTTTATTTTTAAATAATAATTTATATATACAACTTTGTCCTTTTATATAAATTTATACAAATAATTTTATCCTTAAATAATAAGATTATAAAATAGACTTTAAGCCACAAGTAGTACAAATTACTCAATAAACTTTGACAAATTTGGATCTCTAAAACTAAGTTTTTTTTTATTCATAAATAATACAAAATAATTCATACAAACCGATCTATAGACCTATAACAAAAGTCTACGAATTGATTCATATTTGTATTCATATGGATAGAACTCAATTATGAATAATACAAATTGCTCCGTAAGAATCGAAGTTGGTGTAGACCAATTCATGTCTAGTTTGTTTGACAGCTTTAGTAAATAATATGATTAAAAAATAAAATTATGTGTATAAATTATTATTTAAAGATAAATTTTTAATTTTATTTAATTCAAAAGTTGTTCTACCATCATTTTAAAATTTGAACAACGAAATTGATATTTTTTTTACGAAAGTATTTTCAAATTGCATACTAAGTTACTGCCATTTTTGTCATAATTTTTTAAAATAAAACAATTAATACTATTACAACATTGCAATTGTAGTATTTTTCACAATTATTTTTCATGACTTTATTCTTTTAACAATTACAATTTTTTTAATGTAAATTACTCTCGTTTTCCTTAAGAGCTAATCTAAATATATTTCCATAATTCTCATTTTTTAAAACTAGCCTGTAATCCCTTCATACTATCTATGATGAATTGGGATCACCTTTCGTAACTATAATTGTAATTGGGGAATGTGACCCTTGATTTGCCATGAGACCCACACACAATACATAAGGCTTATGGTAAATCTATGGCTTCTTTCCCCAATTATAACTGTTGCAGTTACGGGAGAGAATCTAAATCCATTTATTACACTACTCTTCCTACTGCTGACAAAAGTCTGTTGGTGACATTAACAATCAACCTATTAAACTAGTCAAAGTGAACGTGTAACAAAATTTGTTAATAATTTTGCCCTTTCATTTTTAATTTTTATTTAGTTTGCAACTTAAATTTTAAAAGAAAACATTTTGATTGAAAAAGATGGATATATTAAAATTTCTCTCCCTTTTCTTTTTTTATCATTTCAAATCCCAAACTTGATCTAAGTTTTTTTTCCTGTAGACATATTGAAATTTCTCTCACTCTGTTCATATTGTTTCAAATTGTAAATTTTACCCAAATTTCTTTTCCATTATTTTTAGTATTACTTTTCACATATTTTAAATTAATTTATAATTATCTTTTTAATTTTTATATTTAAAATATTTATAATACTTAAAATTCATATTTAGAGATAAATTAAAATAAAACAAATTTTCTAAATTAATTATCACTAAATAAAAATTAAATATGATAATAATATAAATAATTTAATCTAAATTAATTATCACTAAAAATATTAACAAATTTCTTGAAATAAAATAAAATTTGTCATTAAAATAAAATAATTATCTTGTACTTTTAGGTATTACAAATTGATGAAATTGAGTTTAGTCATTTTCAAACTAAAAAAAATCTTAGTTATAATTAAATTTATGTATATATTTTCCTTTTTATTTAAATCACAATTATTCCTAAATAATTCTTCAATTACTTAAATCTATCTTTAAAAAACTACTATTTTAGAAAACAAATTTTAGAGACATGATAAAGGATACATAGGACATGGGACTACAACATATCTCCAATACATAGGACATGATGAAGGATACATAGGACATAGGACTAAGCCCTGTACATATAAAATAGGCTATAAGCCCACAAGCTTGAAACAATTGTACACATCTTATATGGAGCTTGTTTTTTGCATGAGCTTATGTGCGCAAATTCACGTGATTGTGGGCTTGCCTATAAGCTTAATTTTTTTTTAAATAATCTTTCGAATAATTAAAGACTTTTAATTCAATTTTATTCAATATCCAACTACTTAATATAATTTTTTTACTTTTATTTAACTAATTTATTATATAAAAAAATTGAGTTGGTCAATTATAATTTATAGAAAATAAATAAATATTTTTTGATCTAACCTAATTTAATATTCCCTTAAAAGTTTTGTACCTTTTGTAACATCCATAATTCTTATATATACGCACTTAATTATTTAATCACTATAATTATTACAAAAAATGGACTATTTGTAAATCTTCTAAATTTTGTCTATTAAAATTATGGGTTTATATCGACATACTTGTGTGGGCTCAAGTTGCCATGCCCCATTGACCTTGTTTTACATGTCTAATACCTTTCAAGCTAAACAACACAATTAAAATCCTTATCTTAATAAATGTTTCTCTCAACTTTTAATATTGTTTACAATGATCTTTCTATTCGCAACATTTTGCAAACAAATAATGGTAGCTTGAAGCAAGTTAAGCTTAAAATAAATCATCATTTTGGACACTAAACTAACATTCACATACGAAAAATCACTTATTACTCAAACACAAAGACAAAAATCCTCCGCTTTGTCAATTACTACTTGAAATGCAATTGTTGTTGTAAGGTCACAATTAGGATGTAAATCATTATAAATTGATATAGTTTGAAATGTAAGTATGTTATGTGATACGTTTTTTAATTAATATTTTTATTTTTCAATGGTGAGCTCCATCAATTATAAAATACGCAATATAGATTGAATCTTTACAAGTGTTATATATATAATCTCCTTTGAAAGAAAAAATGTCATTGCCTATGGTTGCGCATTTTCAAGACTTGTTTCCTTTAACCAAAAAAATGAAATATATATTTTGTAAAAATAAGTTGAATTATTTTGTGTTAATAATTATAAATAATAAATTTGCATAAAATATTATATTTATTTCTTATTATATATAAAGCATAAGCTCTTATATAACAATCATTTAAAATTAAAATAATAAATAATTAATTTTTATTATTAATTTATTATATTAGTACTAGTTTGTTTAAAAATTTTCATTTTATTTATGTTAGTGGCAAATTTGCAACTAAAATGTATAGAAAGGTGAGTTAACAAATTTTTCTACATTCATTTAAATAAAGTAATGATAATTCAATCACTTTATCAATGTGTTAAAATCTTATTGATTGATCTTTATGGGATCTATGCTAAAAAAATTGCTTGGGCGTAAAAGCATTGCCCTATTTTTAAATTTTATCATTAAAAAGAATAATGAACAATAAATCTTATTTGTCAACGTTTCATCCCTACAATTTAATATTTTTATGTAAATATGTAATAATACATTATAAATAGCAATCATCCGTTTAATTAAGTAAACATGTGATAATCGTCATTTAACATATAGCAAGTTATTTTGTAATACAGTAAGAAAGCCAGATCAGAAGAGTTGTATTTTCATAAAAGAAAAAATATATAAAATTAGACAAAGAAATTCATTAAAGTTTTTCGTCAAATTTTAAAAATATATATACATTAGTTGTGTAATCATTGTATGTAATTGTCAAGCTAAATATTGACTAAATGATTATGACATGCACTTGAATAAAAAGAAATAGATTTAACATGAATTACAAAATTGTAAATAGAAAATAACATTAATTAAGCAAAATAAATCTAGAATTTATATATATATCTGAAATTTATTTTTGTGTAATACAAACGCCAAGTTAATAAGGAAAATTGATTTAAAAGAGAAGATTAGCACAAAAAACCTCTAAGTTAACAAAATCAATGGAAGAAAATTAGCAAGAATATGATTTAACAAGAATTAGAATATTGTAAAAAAATTAATTAAGTAACAAATTTTCAAAAGCAAATGATAGAACCGTCAAAATGGGTTAAGACCCCACGAGCTAATCTATTAGCCTGTGAGTTTTGAAGGATCCGAACTTCCATTTTGAAGACCCTAAATCTCATAAGTTGTAACTAGTTCAATTTGCAAATGTTCGTAATCTACACAAGCCAACCCGTAGACAAACTAGATGGCTTGGGAAGAGTTTTTTTATTTTTTATTTACATTTCTAAGTAATTTTTATACAGGCTTATATTTTCAATTCATATAAAACCATATTCCTACTTTTTATTTTTAATTATGAAGGGTTGTTTTATAAATAATTTTATTTTATAAATATTTTATAATTTATATTTTATATATAATATTTTTATGATTATATATAAATTTGAAATATATTATAATTAATTTATAAATAAATATGTGATACTTTTAAATAATTTTATTTTTTATTATCTAAAAGTTAAAATTTTTATTTAAAAAAAATTAAGAAAAAGCTCACAAAATAACTTTAGTTTGCAAAAGACTAAGCTAGGGTCTTCGATATAGAAATCCGTGAAAAAATCAAACAAGCTTAGTTTAGCCCATTTAATAGTCGACACCTCCAATTACCAACTATAGTGAATGGAGGCAATTTTATTCAAAACAATATAAGCTTGATGTCATCTATTACCATTAGCTAGCTTTAACGGAAGGGTGTGTAGGCTTTTGAAAATTGAAAGTAACAAAGTGCATTTAAATCAAATTTTAAGAAAGGTGAATGTAATTTTTTTTAATACTTATATACAAATTTGTTCATTATAATATATGATTACAATTACAATTACCTTTTAAACATATTAAATGGTATGCTTTAATTTGTAACTTTATCATCATAATTTTTCTCTAAATAAATCTTAGAATTTTAAAATCATTAGTAATTAATTTTCTACCGTAATTAAATTGTAGATTTTTGTCTACAGTTCTTCTATACAACTAACGCTTATGAAGGGTACACTTACATTATGTCTTGAAAAATAAAAATTGAAACTCCATTTAAAAAAAATTCTAAGATAATGAACAATAATGCATATTTTCAATGTTTGTAACTTGAAGATTTCCTTCAAACACCAACAATTTTACTTTCAAGAAATAAGATAAATTTAGGGTTGGGCAAGGTTTGCTTCCTATATATAAAGGGAAATTCTTGGATAATCATTGTTATGGTACTCTCAACTACTCATACATGATCTCAACCATTGAGGAAAGAAGCAGTGAGATCTGAGCCCTCTATTTCCTCTCACTTATAACCTAATAAAGTAAGCCATTTAAACATTACAGAAAGATAAATTTGCCCTAAATAATTATCAGCAAAGCTAAATCCCGATCTATTTAAGTAATGTAAATACTGAGAAAAAATTCATTTGAGTTTGCCACGCTTTGAAGGTCGTCAACTGCCGGAGACTAGTTTAGCTTCTCCATTGGCTCCTCTTGCAATGGCATGTTCTACTTCTACGATGAAAGTCCGACATCATGGTCGGTATTACTTTCTCGAATAGTTCGTGTTTTCATTTTAGAAGAAAAGTTTGATTATGTTGGATTAAGGTTTGGGATCTTTTTTATTATTTTCTTGTTGCATTACTAAAATGTAAATGTTCTTCATGGCCTTACTTAGAGGGCATGTCCAACTGAAAGAAGAATAACAGAATACACCTTGACTTACCTTGTCATCAACATCAGTGAAATTGTAGACATAAAGGACTTTGAAGTCCATATGCTTCAGATATTTGCCTAACTACCAAATAAAATACAAGAGAATAACTAATTAGCGCTTACAGGTTAAACTTCAAAGTGGTTTTAACCATAACAGCAGAATATTACGCAATCGGTAAGACATATCACTGCATTAGCCCCAACAAAATACTAGAATCGATATTTGATCCATAAGAATCCAAAAATTAAGTACACTATAAGTATTGTTCAAAAAAATATGGACTTTCTCAGCAAATGACTACCAGCCTTTGCTCCATAGTGAACTGGAAACATGAGAAAGCAAAAAAATAAAAAAAAAGGAAACTGCATACATAGACGTACACTTTCTCTTCAACCAAACAGAGATTAAAATTATACAATCCACAAAGCCATACACTGCATACATAGACGTACACACACAGAGAGAGAGAGAGAGAGAAAGGAACCTTTAAAGTACATTACAATTGACATAGATGCCAACATGCCCAATGTAGCTAAGATCATATGTCGTGACTCTGCATACATACATTTCTACTTTACCTTCCATTTCAGGTTTGAAAAGCTCCTTCCCTTTACTCATCGTGTTGTAAAGTCATAGCTTCAGCGGTGGACTCTTGACCCTGCCACTGTCAGATTCTCTGAAGTTCTTCTCAAAGGTGGCAGTCGATGACTAAGATGACCTAAAAAAATTGACAATGAAACAACATGTAAATAAAGATAGCTGCTTCTTCCTCCTGAAAATGGTGGTGCGGGTACTGTGATTGGTTCTGAGATGAATAGTTCAAGTTGAGAAGGGAAGCACTAAGAATAAAGGCCTGTAACACTTAAGAAGAGTTACCATTTGGGGCAAAAACAAAGTTATCAATAATGAACGAGTTCACTCGACTTTCATCTCGGCCACTGTTGAGTCAATCCGAGTTTAGAAATTAATAAGGGCAACATTGTCTATCTAAAAAGGGTAAATTTTCACTCTTGACTCAGGCACACACAAGGAAACCAGATAGGATATATTTCCCTTACACGTGTAGATTTTACATTGGCTCTCTCACCTATGAGTACCTAGGAGTATAACAAAAATGATTATTCAAGAAACCCCCATATATAAATGGGAAGAGAAGTTTTAAATCACATTGAACACACACACACACACACACATATATATATATATACAAAGATTAAAAATTGAATATTAAATGCAATAAAAAATATAAAATTTTAAAAAATATTAAATAAACTTAAATTAACAATTCTTACTAAAGAAATATGTTTTGATAATTAAGAATCGACTAACCTTCTCAATTACTTTTGACAACTACAAATTAGTGACCTCTTAATTGCTTTGTATGGATATGAATTAGCCTTACTTCTGAAAAGAACATCTTGAGGCCCAAGGCGTTTTTATTGAAACACGCCATGAAATTATGATGAAGCACCTTAGAAAGATTGAAGCAGGCTGCAAGCAACTAGTTGAAAATTCTATATGAATTTATACTCCAAAAGGACCGGAAGAGTTAAACTTATTCCTTCATTGATGTCGGAGCTTCTCACATGTTTGGCGTATATTATGGCTCTATTTCATATAAATAATTAATAAGTTAATTAATAGTTATTAAGTTACTTAATAGTTGATAAGTTAATTGATAGCTAATAACTTATAATTAATAGTCGATAGCTGATAAGTTAATTAAAGTGTTTTATAAAACTAATTATTAAACTGACTGAAATTATAAAAGGACATATTAATAAAAATATATATATAATTAAAATAATTTATATTTCTTTAAAAATTAAATTATATTAATTTAATTAAAAAGTTAATAAAAATATAATTTTTAATATTTAATTAATTATATTTTACAAACTTATATATTTATTTACGTATATAATTTTTATTTTATTATTTATTATAAAATTATAATTACTTAAAATATAATTAATTTTATTTTTTAAAAATTACTTAAATTTATATTATAAAAGGTATGGATTGTAAATTAATAAAAAAATAAAGATAGATTTAAAAAGAATTTTAAAAAATAGTAACTTATAAATTATAAACTATTTTAGGTAACTTATTAAATTAAAGCTAATAACTAATAAGTTATCTAGAATCAGAGCTAATAACTTATAAGTTAGTGTAAGAAATATCTGTTGAATCTAACTTATAACTTATTAATTAGATTAATAACTAATAAGTTAATTTATTTATTGCGCGAAATGGAACCTATATAATATAAATGCATTTTTGTTAATAAAAACAAAACAAAAAATCATAAATATCAAAGGTGGGATTTGAATTGATTTTTAAATTTTTTATATTTATTAAATTAATTTTTATAAGTTTATTCTATTATTTTATATTTAATTAGAATTCAAAGTGATTACCTTATCCCTAAAGCTTAAAGCATAACTTTAAAGGAATTTTATTTTTTTTTTATGCCAGGGAGTAGGGAAGGGGGTGGGAAAGGCAAAGGTGGGATGCATGAATTGAACTCATGCTATATATTCCACAATGGTAAAAGTACTTGCATGAATTGCACTCGTGCTATATATAGGTCAACTTTGCCACAAGAAACAAAAAAGTGATAATTTTGCTTTGGATCTACTAATACTTTAGAAAAAATGAAAAAAAAAAAATGCTTGTGATGATTTTGATTTTTTTCTAGTAATTTGCCCGTTACCATTTTCAAAAGAAGTTGGAAGAGAACAACGGACTATACGCAGTGGTGGCCGAAGGGCTGGCTGGAGGGCAGCAGCAGTGTCGTGGCGGTGATCAAAGAAAAAGAATGAGAAGATGCATGATCCTCTGAAAATAAATAAAGAGAAAAGAAAATTTTATTTAAGAAAAAATAAGAAAATTAAGCAATAAAACATCAATCTCGTTAATCTCTAACGAAGATAATTTAACTTTTAAAGAAGATACTAATTTTAATACCTAACATTATGAAATAAGTTATTAATTATTAATTGTAATTAAAATGAATGTGTTACTAATAGACATTAAATAATAAAAGTAATTAAAATATTATTTTAAATATATTTTTATAATATTTACTAAAAGAGTGACACTTTTAAATATATTCTTAAAGTTACAGTTTTAAATATAGTTAATGAATTGTAAGTACTTTATTTTTTTTTCAAATCTCTTATTACATATGTTTTGTTTGTTATATTTTTTTCTATGGTGTTGAAGTAATAGAATTTTTAAAGAGTTTATATAAGGAAATGATATTATAATTGAAATTAGCATTAATGTAATGATATTTTTGGGTAATTTATATCTAATTGAAATATCTTAAATAATTAAGACAAAATAATTATAAAATAATATATTGTGTTGTCATTTTTAGGGAGTTTACAAAAGAAAATTTGAAACTAATATTAATATAATTCTGTTTTTAGAGGATTTTATGTAAGGAAACTATTCTTATTAAAATTATAATTAATGTGGTTCCATGTTTTGAATATTTAATATATTGTTTTTTTCTCTCAATTTAAGATATTCTAGGTAAAAAAGAGCCATTAATTTTTTTTTTAGATTGAGACTAGAACAACAATTATAAATTTGGAAACGCCTTCTTATGCGCTCTTTTGGAACAAAAATTATCTTGTTGATATTGTACTTGGAATGGATACTTACATAATGATATGTTTTATTTATTCATTTCAAATTTTATTCATTTTGTTATAAAAAATTAAACACTATTTATTTTTAAAAAACTAGAATAAAAAATTAAAACATAATAAAACCTGTATAATGTTTTAAATAATTATAACACAGCAAATCTGTATTTTTAAATGTTTTAAATAAATGAAACAAAAATTATGACACAACAAAATCCTTATTTTTAATTAATACAATATAATAGAAAATGATAATTTTTTAAAATAAAAATATAATAAAATACTATTATTAACTTATAAGTGGTGGCTTTAATTAAAATATAATATAATAAATAAACAAAATCAATCTAAACGGAGGATTATATTAACTGAAATGAAATATAATAAATAAAATTAAATTGTATTGTAAACGATAAATAAAATTTAGTTGTAGATTGTGCTTTAAATTAGAAATGTTATATTAAAAAAAAATCTGAAGATAAATTTTTAAAGGTGAAAGGGGCTAATTGGGATCTGGAGTTTTCTATGGGTAATGCCCTACAATAAGGGCATTTCAGATATAAAATTTTTGAACTCAGATGGCGTCAATTGCAATTAGATGGAAGGGATCTTCGGCATTTTCTAAATAAAAAGGGTAGGGTGGGGGGGGGGGGGGGCGGGGTGGCGGCAGCGTAGTAAGCCTTAATTTTCTAATTTCGGAGGAAGGGATAGTAATTTACTTTAAAATATATATAATATATATATATATTAAAATTGTTAGATTTAATTCAAATTTCAATTATTATTAATTATTAATTTTTTATTGTGACATATCTTCCCATTTAATTATTTATATTGAGTAAGATTGTAATTTTTTGTCAAACAAGCCTTATTAAAAATATTTGTATTAGCTGGAAATATGGATAATGAAAAAAATGTAAGATAAATACTTATAAGGATCATGTGAGAAATTCTATAAAAATTTGAAAGAGATGTAAAGTTAGCAGCATAGTTTTTAAAATTAGACCGGACTGATCGGTCAGATCGATGAACCAGTCGATGAGCTAGTCTGGTGACCCTTATTGGATAAAAAATGCATGCGAATTGGTATGAATCAGTCAAAATCAATTAAAATCGGTTAAAATTGATCAAAATTGGTTAGAACTGACCAGTAAATCAGTTTTTCATTAAATTTTATATACTCTTTGTAAAAAATAAAAAAATTATAATTTTATAATAATAAAAATGTAATACCATTATAATTTTTTATTAATTAAATTTATATTTTTTCTATAAAAATATTTTTAGTATAAATTATTGACATATATATTATATTTTATTACTTATATGTTTATATCATTAGTTTATATTGTATTTTTTTAGTCTTAGTATAATTTTTTATTATAAATATTTACAATATTAATGTAAATTATATATAATATATATAAAATTTATATTCTTAATTAAAAATCGGTTCAACCAATGAACCACTAATTGAACCATTGAACCAGTGAATCACTGTCTTTTCCAATTCAATGATCGGTTCGATTTTAAAAATTATGATTAGCAGTAAAGAAATTGTGAAGCCATGACAAAGAATCTTTACTTGTATTATTTTATTTTTTTTATTATGATAATTTTTTATTCGTAAATTTTTTTACATTAAATTATTTGTATATTTTATTGTGGTATTCTAAGTGATTTTAATTCTTACTATTTATATTTTTGAAGAAAGCATATTTTTTTTGAGTTAGTCTTGAGCATCCCTATTTTAAAAATGGTCAAATTGAGAGATAAAAAGTATAAGAAAATTCCGAACATGACCAAGTTTGATTTAATTAAAACTTTAAAAATATATTAATATTTATATAAATTTGACGAGATTTTTGCCCCCCGCCCCACCACCCATCCTACTTTGACCACCACCCACCATTTTAAACACCGTTGTCCCACCCACTAATGCCAACACCTGTCTCCACTATTTCAATTGTCATCAACATCATATATTACCACTTTCTCTCACCAATTTCTTTTCATCATTATAATCATCATGTAAGAATTTACGTAAATAATCTTTTAATATTATATATTAATTTTTTTTTGCTGTGTAATAATTTATCCTATTATTTAAAATTTTATTTAATATAGTATTGACTCCCAGTCTAAAGTCCCGGATCTGTCGCCTTGGGTTAGTATTTATTCTAAATTCTAAATGAACCAGAAAACCAAAGAACTTGGATTAACAAGAAAAACAATCAAAGAAAGACATGTGCACAAATTTAAGCTGCATGATTACTTTGGTCCTTGCCTCTTTGGGATGAATGATGAATTGATGATAGCAACAAAAACGACAAAAACTTGATTAGCAATATGGAATTGGACCGGTGTTGGCATTAGTGGTAATATATGATGTTGATGACAATTGAAAATATAAGATAAATAGTTATAAGGATCATGTGAGAAATTCTATAAAAATTTGAAAGAGATGTAAAGTTAGCAGCATAATTTTTAAAATTAGATCGGATTGGTCGGTGAGTTAGTCTGATGACCCTTATTGGGTCAAAAATGCATGCGAATCGGTATGAATCAGTTAGAATCGGTTAAAATCGACTAAAATTGATGTAAACCGGTCAAAATCGGTCAGAACCGGCCAGTAGATTGATTTTCCATTAAGTTTTATATACTCTTTGTAAAAAATAAAAAAACTATAATTTTATAATAATGAAAATGTAATACCATTATAATTTCTTATTAATTAAATTTATATTTTTTCTATAAAAATATTTTTAATATAAATTATTGACATATATATTATATTTTATTACTTATATGTTTATATCATTAGTTTATATTATATTTTTTTAGTCTTTATATAATTTTTTATTATAAATATTTACAATATTAACATAAATTATATATAACATATATAAACTTTTTATTCTTAATTAAAAATCAATTCAACCAGTGAACCACTAATTGAACTATTGAACTAGTGAACCACTGGCTTCTTTGATTTAATGATTGACTTGATTTTAAAAATTATGATTAATAGTAAAGAAATTGTGAAGTCATGACAAAGAATCTTTACCTATATTATTTTATAATTTTTTTATTATGATAATTTTTTATTTGTAATTTTTTTTACATTAAATTATTTGTATATTTTATTGTGGTATTCTAAGTGATTTTAATTCTTACTATTTGTATTTTTGAAGAAAGCATATTTTTTTTGGGTTAGTCTTGAGCATCCCTATTTTAAAAATGGTCAAATTGAGACATAGAAAGTACAAGAAAATTCCGAACATAACCAAGTTTGGTTTAATTAAAACTTTAAAAATATATTAATATTTATATAAATTTGACGAGATTTTTGCCCCCGCCTCCCCGCCACCCATCTTACTTTGACCACCACCCACTAATGCCAACACCTGTCTCCACTATTTCAATTGTCATCAACATCATATATTACCACTTTCTCTCACCAATTTCTTTTCATCATTATAATCATCATGTAGGAATTTACGTAAGTAACCTTTTAATATTATTTATTAATTATTTTTTGCTGTGTAATAATTTATCTTATTATTTGAAATTTTATTTAATATAGTATTGACTCCCAGTCCTAAGTCCCGGATCTGTCACCTTGGGTTAGTATTTATTCTAAATTCTAAATGAACCAGAAAACCAAAGAACTTGGATTAACAAGAAAAACAATCAAAGAAAGACGTGCACAAATCTAAGCTGCATGATTACTTTGGTCTTTGACTCTTTGGGATGAATGATGAATTGATGATAGCAACCAAAATGACAAAAACTTTGATTAGCAATTTGGAATTGGCTTCTTCTTGATAGTATAATAAAAACATTCAAGTTACAATGAGCCCAATGATTAAGACATTCTACCCTAATTGATAATTGATATATCAATCTCTTCTCCATAGACTTTATGCATTAAAAAAACAAGAGGTTACAGACTGTACGTGGCCCTTCTAATCATCTTTGATCTCATTCCACCTGTTGCAAAGTTGGATAGCAGATTCCTTTTTTTCTTTCTCTGTGTGTTATTCATCCACCACTTTTAGCATCCATCTGTTCATGACATTCTAGGTCTGTCACCTGCTTCTTCACCTTTTACTTCGAAGCTTGCAAGATCTGCTAGAAAATGACCTCCTATGTTGATTGATTTTCCTAATTTAGGTTATATCAATTTCGTTATTAAAAAATTTTAGAATCAGTCATGCGCTTTTAACTTAAATAATATATAATATTTTTTAAAAACATTATATTTTCCTCTCCATCCAAAATTCAAACCTTAATTCTTATATATAGAGATTTAATAATTTAATTATTTTTATTATTATTAAAAAATAAATTCAAATTCCTGGTTAAATTATTTGGTTATACACTAACAACACCAGAACACTTCATATATATTGCCAATTGTAATGGTACAATAATATCTAATGTTATCTAAAGATTTTATCTTCTTTCATCATTCTGAATTTGAATTTAAAATATTACATGTACTAGGTAATTTGTCATGTCAACTACTAAAAGGAAAAACTTCATCTATGCCGTTGTGCTATTGAATGTCTATTTCATTAAAAAAAAAAAAATTCTGCAAATTCACAAATGAAGTTTTTCTTAATTTATTTCTAATACTCAATAGCACTTGAAATATGAGAGACTTCCGACTTCTAAGTAACTAAATAATATATGCAAAACCTAATGAGATAATATTTCATTTCAAAATTCGGTTTTATAATGACTAATTTGGTGTGGATTAGTATATGGTGTAACTTGGGTTTTGGACTTTGAGCAATGCATTTCTACGCGGCAATAATTAAACTAAACCTTGGCTAATGGGAAGAAATCTTTGCTTTATTTTCCTCTTGTTAATCATAACATGTTTGAATCATAAAAGAGTGGCCAAATTGACAATGTTGGCATTTTATTTTATTTTAAAATTTGACCAGAGATAAAAATATTGAGATTAAAAAGTGACAACATGAAAAAGAATTTAAATAATTCCTAATAAATAATTAATTAGATTAGTTGATTTAGTTAATTGATGATATCATCTATTTGAATAAAGATATTATTTTATATCAAATTCTCAACATATTATTTATTTATATTATAATGATTATACTATTTTTTATATTATACATATCTTCTTCATCATTATATTTTTTTAATATGAATGTTACTTGATCAAAATTAATTTTTTATAATGTTTTATATATTAAATGATCTTTTTTTATTTAAGCAGTATTATAAAAATTGGATGGAACAATAAATCAAAAAAATTGTTGTGTATGTATGTATTATATAGGTATATAAATTTTCTTATTAAAATTTGCTTTTCACATAAATTAATTAAATAATCATGCAACACAATCTTTTTTTTTGTACAATGTAACACAATCTTTAAGGTATTATAATAATTTTGTTATGTAAATTTGATTAATAAAAATTAAATAATTATTTATTACTAACAAAAATTATTATATTCTAATAGTAATATTAATATATATATATTAAATTGGTATATATAAAAATAAAAATAATTAGTGGTATAATGATTAAATTATTTCTTATAAACCTTATGACTTGAAGTTCAACTCCTCTTAATAGCATTTAAAAAAATAATATATATATATAATTATATGATTTGAGAGCAATTTTTTTTTACCTATTTTTTATGAATTAGGTAATTAAAAATATTTATTTTTTTAAATTAACTGATTGAAATCAATCAAATGATTAAATAAATTGTTTACCAAATATTTAAATAGTTATTTGACTTTAGCAATCAATTAAATACTTTCAAATCAATTAAAAATTGATGAAATAGCTAATTCCCAAATGCCCTCTATACCTCGTGCACCTCTTTTACTTCATTGTTTTGTGATTTTTGATGTATTCTTTTTAAGGAAATTTCATGAAAAAAATCTAACATTTTGAGAGATTGATTGTTCATTATTAAATTATTTTTAATACACTTATATTTATATTTAAATTTGTTTACACTGAATTTTAAAAAAAGATAATATGATAATAAAAATGCTTAACATTTTAAGAAAACAAACTCTCAAAGAATTACCTTTTTTTCATAAAAGAGAAAACACGGGAAGAAAATGAATGTAAACATACAGGATTACAGTATAATTATTGTACGGTGAATTTTACAGTATTTTAAAAATTTTAAAATTTAGAATAATACGAAAATTTTAAAATCTATTAGATTTGAATTTTTTTTATCACATTCATTAAAAGAAGAACAATGATAATTAAATTATTTTAAAATTATTACATCATTTCAAAATTTAAAACTTAAGGATACCGTAAAAAATATTTATACTAATATGTAGCAGAAGAAAATCTTACATATTCGATTTTTTTACGTATGGTACAATTTGTAATGAGTTTTATTTATTTTTTTATTTAATTTCGAGGTCACACCGCTTTAGTCATGTTATATATACACAATCTATACACATTACTCCAATGCAACGCCTTTTAATAAACAAATCATTTTGTGAATTTAAATTCTATTATAAAAATATTAAACACCCACACGTAAACTTGGGCTCTATTTTATATAAATAACTAATAAATTAATTAATAATTTATAAGTTAGTTAATAATTAATAAAATAGTTAGTAGTTAATAATTAATAAATTAATTAATTTTATAAGAAATATTTTATAAAATTAATTGTTGAATTAATTGAAATTATAAAATAATAGAAAAGAATATATTAATGTAATTGCATATATAAATTAAAATAATTTATATTTATCTAAAAATTAAATTTTATGAACATAATTAAAATATTTCAAATAAAAATATAATATTTAATATTTAATTAATTATGTAATGCAATTTTAAAATCTGTTAATCACACTATTAATAGTTGGTGATGATTATAGTGTATTAAATTATCATTAATTTAAATTATTAAATTTTATTTATATAATATTACATAAAATGAATGAAATTTAATAATATGTCGACACAATTTTTCCTTAATAATTTATGATGTTTCAATTTTTAAAATTTTATAAAATGTGTATTGAAATCTTATATTTTTTTTTCACAAGTACACAAACCTTACATATAATAAATATGCAAAAAAATAATAATTAAACCAAATCTAACGTTGCATTATAAAAAGTTTTAGAGACTTAATTGTGAAAAAAATTTAAACAAAAACCAACAATTAGACCAAAATTAGCTCAATTAAAATTTTAAAAGGATATTGTAATTTTAGGGGCAATAAAACTGCATTTAAAACTACATAAAGGGGAAAAAAAAAAAGAAGATAAGATAATAATATATATATATATATATATATATATTTTTTTTTTTTTCCTTTTTTAAAATGGGAGGTCAAGGAGGGCGTCTCCATTACGAATTTGCGATCTCTCGGGGTCTGTTTCTCTCCTCTTTTGGTGGCACCAAAATCCGAGACCAGACTCGCCAGGGGAGTTAGAGAGAGAGAGGAACGATACTGCGTGGGAAAAGACCCATTTGACCTTCGATCTTCATCTTCCTCTCTCTCGGTTTATTGGACTTTTATTCTCGTTTTTTTAATTTTTTTTTATCCACTCAGTCACCATGAACCAGAAGGCTAACGTTTCTAAAGAGCTCAATGCCAGGCACAAAAAGGTTTTTTTTTTTTTAAATATAATTTTCTTTTATGTTTTGAAGTTTTTCTTATTAAAAGGCTACTTTTTTTTTTTCAAAAAAATTGATTTGCAACTGACCTCGGATCAATGTTCGTGAATTGTTGAACTTGAAATTAATTATTGTCCCATCTGTCTATCCAGAAATTTAAGATAAAAATTGGAATTTTGCAAAAGTTCGTGGCATAATTAGCTGTTAAATATGAAAACTTTGTTTGATTTCTCGCTGCAAGGAGATGGTTGATTGGGGGCAATGTTTTACGAGAGTTTGATCTGCATGCTTTGATACTTCTTCAATGATAGATAAGAACTTTGTTACTTGCATCCCTTATTGATCTTTTATTTTTCAGCATTTGGGAATGGATTATTTGGAATGTTATTCGGAAGTACGGATCCTTTTTCTGATTCATGCTTTTTCCACATGTATATATTTTTGGGTGTTGGGTTGATGCTCCTTACATGCTTTGTGATTGAAGGTGGAGCTATTGTAAGCATTATGAATCAGATTGGATGATGCTTGTTTAAAATATCTTCAAAATTTGTCTACAATCTCCAACTTCCAACCTATGGATGATGCCTGTGTTACCATCCTCAAAATTCGCCTTCAGTTCCCAAAAATTCCAACCTATGATTGTCGTTGGTTTCTTTGTTTGTGTGTTTATTTATTTATTTATTATTTTTTTTTTGGGGGGGGGGGGAGGGGAGTAACTGTAGTCATTGGAATCTTATTTGCATGGATAATGCCCAATATGAAGTGGGTTGATTTTTACTTCCGTTCAGTATAAAAGGAGTTTTACAGTCCCAAGTTTAGAAAATCTTATTATATGTGAGTATTGTGTATGTATTTTTTTTCCTTTTTTTTTATTGGGATGGGGCATAAAACAAGAATCCATTGATAGAGGTAATGAATACAAAGGGTTTGAGTTATTATATTTGAGATCCTTCATGCCTGCGCTGCCTTCAATTCAGATTGTTCTCTTTATTGAACACTTCTACATTTGAAGCGTCTGGATTATATTTTCTGTTTTCTACTTCTTTCTTGAGTACATTTTTTTTTTTTTGGTGTTTAATTCTAAACATGCAGATACTGGAAGGACTTCTTAAATTGCCAGAGAACAGGGAATGTGCTGACTGTAAAGCCAAGTACGTATACTGGGAGGACTTCTGATCTGGATCTTATTATAGTAGAAAAACAAAGTAATGATGTGTAATTTGGTGCACGAAGAGAGGAATTCTTTATGTCAGGCATCTCTGGCACATCTTTTAATGATTCAACAGTTTTCATTCAAATTTCTTTAAAATCTTGCTTTGCAGGGGTCCCAGATGGGCTAGTGTGAACCTAGGCATCTTTATATGCATGCAATGTTCGGGAATTCACCGAAGTCTTGGGGTACACATTTCTAAGGTGATGAAATGTTCCATTTATACAGTGCTTCAGTTCAACTATTAACATCTCACATGGAGAAGTAGCTGGGGTGGTAATATCTCAGTGGGTTCCTCTTGTTATTCTGTTGCTAAAAAGGTTTGTTAGATCTAGGAGGAAGCAAATTCTCAGAGGAAGTTTGCGTATTATGTGGGATTCAAATATTTCAATGTGATGGACATGGAAGTAATAGATTTTGGATGCTGTGCAGGTTTTAGTAGCAATTGTAATGTGGATTATTGACTGAATGATCTAGACTCAGTGACATGGCTCTTTCTGTTATACAATCTTGCATTTTTAAGCTATATCTGAACACTTTTTCTAGCTAATAGAAAATAGAATAATTCCAAATGAATAATATTAGTAGAAGTAGCAAATTTTGTCTTGGTTTTGATTCTTGATATTTATATTGTATAAACATGTAATTTATGATCAGAATTTCAGTGAGGATGGGCCTTTTTTTTCCTCCGCTTCCTCTCTGCCTGAAAAAATAGTGTTTTTCTGACTGATGGTGTTTTTGCTGTTTAATTTGTACAAAAAAAAATTATCCTTGTCACTTTTTTGGCCCACAAAGTATTTTACTCTCCTTTTATTATTATTCATTAAAACCAAATATTTTTACTGAGTTTAGCTGGTGTGGAAAGCATCAAACATGGCTCAAAACTGTTGGCCTTTACCCTTTATTTGTTTATTCTGGTCCCTAGAAATTTACAAAACTTACAGCCTGTTTCTCAATGTCAACTCACTTGTGTGGCTTTTTCTAATGATTTTGTTCTCTTAATGACTTGTAGGTGCGGTCTGCAACTCTAGACACTTGGCTTCCGGAACAGGTTGCATTTATTCAATGTAAGGGAATCTGATTGGTCATGAGCTTGTGATTATTTTTAATTTTAGTTAATTTCATTAACTATATAATCTGTTTGTTTTTCTGTGTTTCTTATTATTGTTCTATATAGCATTGGGTAATGAGAAAGCAAATAATTACTGGGAATCCGAGTTACCCCCAAATTACGATAGAGTTGGGATCGAGAATTTCATTCGTGCAAAGTACGTCTGAACATTAACTCTTTCAAGCTGCGTTGTATATATTCTCTTTCAATTTGAAGTGTATGCATCTTGTTTTATGCACCTGCTGAAGATGACAATATTGTTGTTGTATTTTTATTTTTTTCAATCATTTCATATATCTAAAGGTATGAAGAGAAGAGATGGGTTCCGAGGGATGGAAAGCCACATTCACCTTCTAGTCTGCCTGAGAAAATGCCTTCCTCACATTGGCAGAGGCCTGCAGAAAGAAGTGGGCATAATTTTGCATCTGTTTCTGAGAGTGCGCATGAGGAAGGGAAGAAAGTTCAACCATCCAATACGATTCCTTCTACAAGAATTAGTTTGCCTGCTCCTCCAAGAGGACCTGAGCAGGTATATCTATGTCCTTTTCATATCTGTCACTTTATATGCAAATGATTTTTCCCCCTCCCTTGTGATATTGCCATTTCTTTGTGTCGGGTTGTATGTGGGGTTGTGGCTAAAGTTTGTTGTTAATTCTGAAATGGTATTCTAAGTACATGTAAAGATTTTGGGTCTGTTTGTTTTCTGTTTTTAAAAATAGTCTTCTGTTTTTTTGTTTTCAAAAATGAAAGAACCTGTTTGGCAATCCATTTTTAAAAATTAATTTTTAAATATGTAACTTAAAAACAGAAAAACAGAAACAACTTTTAGTCATTTTCTGAATTTGTTTTCTTAATTTGAATGTCAGTTTTATAATTAGATGAAATATTTCCTTATTTACAATATCAATCACCCTCTAATCTTGATTTTTCTTTAATCCAAAAACAGTTTTTGAGAATAACAAAATTTTTTAAAAACAACTTTTGAAGACGGTTTTTAAAAATACAAAAACAATAACATATCCAAACACACCCTTTTCTAAGAGTGAGTTGTTCTCATAGAGATAGTAGTTGCTAATTGAAACAAGGAAAAAAATTAGCATCACAGAAGTAACTCTAGGAAACTGTTGTGAGGGATAATTAGTGGTTGTAGCTGTAATTCAGACAAATTGGAAGATTGAATGGGGATCTGATTTAATAGGTTTTGTGATCAACTTTGCCCATCATGTACTTGGTGGGGCAGGAATTGAAGTTATTCAAAATGTATTTATAGTTTTTAGCTCGAGGCTTATCATGGTATTGAAAAAATGGAAAAATATGATACTATTTGAATGCATCTCAAGAATCAATATGGGAACAGGTAACTCCTTCAAAGCCACAGCATGTTGAGAAAGTGGAACCAGTGGCACTGCAACTGCAAGCTGAAACAACAAAGCTGGCAACTGACACTGCTGAGAATAATGCCGTGAAAGTTGACTATGCTGCAGACCTGTTCAACATGTTGTCTTTTGATGGCCCTAGTGAAAAGGGTGCAGAGGCATCTCATGCTGATGATAACAACTGGGCAGGTTTTCAGTGTATGTTACATGTGCTTCTTGTTTCCTTTTAACACTCATGTTAATAATTGATGTTGCCAAACATGCTGTTTCGGAAGATGCCTTTTTCATTATGTTGTTTTTGACAAAGGCTGTACTTTTGTTTCTATAATTATGTAGCTGCTGGTGAAGCATCAACGGCTGAGAAGACAGGTCCCACAAAGTCAGTTGAGAGTACAACCCCGTCCACTTCAGGAATTGAGGATCTCTTTAAGGATTCACTTTCAGTGACACAGAGCTTAGTGGCAGAAAAGCCTCAAAAAGATGTAAAAGATGATATCATGAGCCTCTTTGAGAAGGTGTGGACTGATGCTTGAATTAATTTGTGGATTTAATTCATTGACTTGTAATAGTTTTAGCTTTATTTCAATTAGGATATTGATGCTCTGTGTTCTTACTTGAGTAATTATTCACTTGTTGTTCTGGCCAAGAGTTTGGCATCTCAGATAATATTATATGAAGTGATTTTAGCTGTTGAACTCTATCATCATATCTATATTTGTTTCGGGTATGTGATCATGAATATCATATACCTGACACTGAGTTGAATTTCTGCAGTCCAATGTGGTGTCTCCCTTTTCTATGCATCAACAACAAATTGCTATGTTGGCACAGCAGCAGTCCCTTTTAATGGCTGCTGCAGCTAAATCTGCTGGTGGGGACCCCAAGTTTGCTGGTATTTTACAACAACCTGGAATTAATGGATCCAATATTCCTATTCAAAGTTGGCCAGCTGCTGGCTACGCAGTTCCTGGGGTAATGCCCATTGGTGGGCAGGGTGATCTTCAGAAACTTGTGCAGGTACTGAATCAAATAGGGCTCGGAGTTAATTGATTAGTAATTCATTCTTTTCTGCTGAGGAACTAATTTACCCCTCTTTTCCTTCTGGGTTAGACTATGAACATGACTCCAGCATATGCCACAGGGAGCTCTGCTCAGTATCCATCGGCTGGGTATGTTATATACCTGTCAGCCTACTGAAAGCCGATTTATTTCTGCTTGCCTAATTATGACTCGGACATTACTCTATCTTGTATTAGAGTTTCCTAATAATTGACAGCTGATTTGGTATGCTATTAAAAGGAGTTCTGGTTTCTAAAGGAAGCTAGATAGTCATTTATTGTACTTGATTTTTGAAAAGGCTATTTAGAATTATGTTTCCTATCGTAAGAGACTTTGGGAGGTGAACCCTATGTTCATCAAGTATTTCCATTCATGGAAAGTTGCCCTTCAAAGTTTATCCTATTTTATCTGCTTGTTTCACTGATGTATGCCATCCTGCAAAATGGTGCCAATAGAACATCCCTTCTGCGGCGGAAAAATCCTATGCGTTCAGTAGGATTTTACAGTAGGAGAGATATGGCATCTTAGCTGAAAATAATGCGTTGAACTACAGAACAAACCACAAGTATCTTTCCAAATCTCATTAATTTTTGTTTGTATATGATCGGCAGGCTAATCCTTGCCTTTGGTTCCATCCTTTGTCTTGTTTTCCCATCCATACATTTTCCTGCCAGCTACACTACATATATTTTGTTGTTATCACCTTCAAACTCAAATGTTTACGTTTCCATTTGTTGCAGCTTCTACACAAGGGGACAAGTTGCTCCCATCAATGGCACGGTGACCACTGGAACTAATAAACCTCAATCGGGGGCTCCGTCATCATCAACTTCTTCACAGACAGGAAAGGATTATGATTTTTCCTCCTTAACACAAGGGATGTTTGCAAAACACTGACATTTCTTTAGACACCGCCGGTTTTGTGATATATCATAGAAAACTATAGAAGATCAGTTAAAATTACAGAAGTGCGCACTTTCATTTTTGTCTTGGCCCCTTGACATGTTGGGTTGTCGCCATTTGTAGAGCTAGCTGAGATTTTATCCTTCATGTTTTCAATGATTGCTTCAATAGGTGTATTCACATCAATAAAGTTAGTGATATGAATTATTTAGTATTTGCTTCTATTAATATATAACATCATTCTTTGCAAAATGTGACCTTCCTGGTATGGTAGCAGCAGGCTCTCCTTATTGGAAGTTTAATTCTTCGGTGAGTTAAGATAAACCATCACCTCCTTATGGACGGGAATCTGACCTCTAGAGTCTAGACCAGTCTATATTGTGAGGAGTATGTTATTTGTACAAATAGTGAGGACAATTATACTTACCTCAACTAAGATTAATTATAACATTTGCCCCCTTTTATTTTTAAAAATATATATTAGCGTGAATTTTATGATGCTTCAGGGATTTAAAAATCTTGAATAATGTAATGATTTTGAAAATTGTTAGATTCAAATTATTTGATTACATCTGTTTAACAATTAGATGGTTACAATTAAATAATTGTTCCAATTAATATTGATACACTGTTGTAAATTGGAAGAATGGGGAATGTCATTCGACGAGACTTGAAGATTTCTGGGTTATGACCAGAAGAGGTTTTGTAAATTTTTATTGGGTGTAGACTCGTATGAATACATAAAATGCATGCATACGTACAATAATGAACGAAGAGAATATGGTAAGTATTATTTTGACTTTTTGAGAGAATTTATAAGTCTAATTTAGTCACATCACTATTGTACCGATGTCATTCTTTTTAAAGTGACTACATAAGTATTCATCAATTCTTTAATAAAAAAAATTAATTATAATCAAAGCTGTCTACCGCTGAGAGTAGTGTTTATATATACATTATATATTACATGAAATTATTTATAAATTTTAATTAGTATAGTAATTTTAATTATTTATTATACTTAGTAATTTAAATGAATAGATGAGTCATTTATTAATTTCGAGCTATCATACACTTTTTATTTAACTTTTGATTAGCGTGGAATTCATGAAAATGTAAAAATCTAACCATTTGAATTATTGAATGTAACAATTATAATTATAATTATATATAAAATTAAAATTTATAAATAATTTAATATTTAAAATGATTTAAAATAATTTTACATAATATATAATACGTACATAAAAAATTCTGCCATTGAGCCTCCTTCTACATGAGGGTGCGGGACTCGCCCCACTGATGAAGGTGCGCTCGGAGCCAATTAGATGTTGAAACATATTACGTGTTATTCAGTAATTTAGATATAGTATCGATTGAGCGGAACTTAACTGAATTCTAGCAGAAGTCTGCATGTTCAAACCACATTAAAAACAAGATTCTATTTCATTACATTTTCAAATAAAATTTTTAAAAAAATAATATTTAGCCTTAAATATAAAAAAATTTATTTAATTTCATTTTATATACAATTTTTATTTTAATTATATTTGTGATATTATGAAATCTATTCAATTTAATAAGAATTTTATTAGAATTCATTTCATTTGGTAAAAAAATATTTTATATAAAAGTTTTATCCTCTTTCTAGCCTTATATTTATTATAATATCATGAAAATTTATTTTTAATTAAATTTTATATATTTTTAATACATTTTAAATAAAATAATTAATTTATAAATAAATTAAAATTATTATTTTTGATAAAGGATTCAAATAATAAAATTTATTTATAAATAAATTAAAATTATTTTAATTAAAATAAAATGAAATCAATTTTAATAAACTTATATGCGAAGCAGAAGACTTCTGCCAGAATGCAGTAAGTTGATTGACAGGATTGGGAGGTTAAATTTCAATAGGTAGATAAAAAAATAGATGTGTGAATTGATTGGCAAATGATGAAACGGGAATTCATATTCGGACAAAACTTTCAGAGGATTTTCATATATTTTTATGGTAAATACTAACAACTACTTAAATTTATAAATTCAATATAATTTTATTTAATATGTTATTTAAAATTTCAGTGAT
This sequence comes from Sindora glabra, assembly GCA_020226215.1. NCBI lineage: Eukaryota > Viridiplantae > Streptophyta > Magnoliopsida > Fabales > Fabaceae > Sindora > Sindora glabra. The sequence goes on from CM035226.1 coordinate 116,413,598, forward strand.
ATAATTAATGAGTGAGAAAAAAAAAAGAGATATAAAAGGAAAGACAGACACTAATTATCATTAAAATTTTAAATTTATAAATTTTAATAATTAAAAAATAGCATTTAATACTTAACAATGATTATGAAATTATCATTGATATTTTCTTTTTCTTATTAATTAATGTTAATGAAATTACTAGCCTTGAACTTAATTCTCTTTAGTTTTCTTTTGTCCTTTTGGGCTTTTTTTCCCTTTCATTTAAAAAATTCAAAGATGGGTGGGTTTCACTAGGATGTGAGGAATATTTCTCTTCGAAAGTCCAGCCGCTAATATTATAATAAATCGAGTTCACTCAAATTTAAGAATTGTATATTTATGCACGAAAGAAAAAATATCCATTTTAAGCACAAAGAGATATCGGGCCGTTCTGCAAGGCGAATAAGGGAAAGTTGGATAGTAAAAATATATCTCGTCATATTTTAATAAGTATTTGATATTTATATTTGATAATATAAAATTATATTGTCAACTATTTAATATTGATTAAAGAAGGTAAAATTATCCTCACCTCCATGATATAATAATATGACAAAATATTATAACTAGTATTTTTACTATCCAAGTTTACTCTTCATTTCTTTTCACCCAATGAATTCCCGGACCACCACTTTGCTCTCCTCTTCTTCTTGATTAGCTTATTAAGCTAATTGAGGCATTGTGGTATTTTAATTTTTTTATTTTTATAATTTTGGTCTTAAAATTAATAATAATCAATCAAATATGATTTTTTATTATTATTTCTTGATAACATGTATATGAGTAGTATTTACTATTTACGATTTGCATTATCTATACCTTCAAACGGTGACTAAAATAAAAATTAATAAAATTAGTAATTATTAATAATTAATAGAAATATTTAAAAAGTTATTATTGTTAGAATATACTAAAAAATGGTGATGAAAACTCTAATTAGTAGAATGAGACTTAGGATAATTTTTGTCCAAATAAATATTTAACACTATCCCTCTTATACACATTTAATAACAAATAACAAATAGTATAATTTTATATTATCATTTTCTTATACAATTATATATATGTTATATCTTATCTTTTTATTCTTTTATCTTTTTATTATTAAATTGACGTATCCTATCATGTCTCATGCTCTCAAGTTATTCAACGAGTCCTGGCATGAACAGATTCTTAGTCGATTTGGACCAATAAAGTACATTGTGTCTAGCTAATTTCGATGAACTAAATATATTATTCATAAAAATATAGTTAGTTATAAACTATTAAAAATGATAAAATATAATTGATAAATTTAGGGATGGCAATGAATTGAATTTGAGTTGACTCAACTTAAATTCTAATCATTCAAATTCAATTAAATTAAAATTCATTGAGAATCCATTATTTTGAATCCATTAAAGATTCACATCTATTAAGGATCAAATCCAAGTTTGTTAAGAACCTGTTATTTTAAATCCATTAAAAATTTATATTTATTAAAAAATTTAAAGTAGACCCATTTAAATTTGTTAATACAAATATAATTTAAAGTTTTTTAATAAAAAATAAAAAATTATTTTTTATAATAATTACAGTTGTCAATTATAAGCTATATTTATTTTTTTATATCTATTCTTATTTTGACTCATCCATATTATTCATATTAATTCACGATAAATATAAGTTGTATCATTTTTCATTGATAATAATTACACTTGATAATTATAAATTATATTTATTTTTTTATTCATATCTATTTTTATTTTAATCCATTCATATTATCCATAATAACTTTGAAGTAAATGTAAGTTATATTAGGTCAACTCATAAATAATTATTATCTATTTATATTATAATTAAATATTCCTTTATTATATAAACTAATATTATAAAATAAAATAATATTATTTTAAAATATTTCATAATATAATGTAAATTTAAATATTTTTAATATTATTTATCTTAAATAAATTATCACAACATATATATGATAATATTAATTTTCATATAATAATATATTAGTAATAAAATGTGTTATTCAAATAGATTTAATGTAATATCTAAAAGAGATTCAAGACTCATTAAATTTTTGTAAAAGATATGCTTATATATTATATAAATTAATATTAATAAGTACTTAAAAAGAATCTAAGATTTATTAGATAGTTAATGAATAAATTCAAATCATTAAGTAGTGAATTTAATTTAAATAAAATTTATTAAATAAATATTTATTAGTTTGAATAAGACATATTAAATATGGATATTTTTATCATCTCAAGATATATTCAATATTTAAATGTAATAAATGTGATGAAAAATAACTTCTTCTTTTTCAACTTCTTTATTATGATTTTAGAAATTATTTTTTTAATAATTAAATATAAAAACATATGATACTCCTTTACTCATATATAAAGAAATAATTTTTTTTTTTTTACAAATATTATCTTTGGGAGGTAATGCAAGCAGAAATTAAACCAACACCAACGGTTTGATGAGTACATATCGAATCAAACTAGTCACTTTAATTTTGCTCGTCAGTTTAACAGAATTATTACATTCGTTGCACCATTTGCTTTAAATCATGGTACATTTTTAGGCTCTATTTGATGTAAATAAATACTCCCTACATTTTTATTTATTTGTTGTAATTAATTAATTTCATATATATTAAAAAAATAATTTAATTAATTTATTATTAGCAAATTTTATAAGATTACTTTTTATACATAAAATTCAAGATAGTTAAAAATAGAAAGAGAAATATAAATGAATAAATGCAAGTAAGTTAACAATGTAGAATAATAAAGTATTTATTAATAAAAAAATAAATTTAAAAAAAGAATGTTTAATATTTCATTAAAATTTTAAAATGATAGATAAAAAATAAAAAAAATAATTAATAAAATAATTGATAACGAACAAAGTATTTGATAATTAAAATTTAATTGAAATTTTATATTTAATAATTGATTAGCTATTTAATAAATTTAAAAGTATAAAATGATATGAAATAATATATTAATATAAATAAATATATGAATTAAATTAATTTATATTTATTTTGAGATTAATTAAAATATTTAAAATAATCATATAATCATATAAAAATAATTAATTATTTTTATGACATTGCATACATTTTTATCTATCTATTTTCATTATATCGATAAATATTATCACTAAAATTCACACTTCCATCTATCAATCAGTAAAAATTTCACAAAATTAACATATTTTTCATTAAATTACCGCCTTATCATTAAAAAAAAAGGTTAACGGCACAATTGGATGACAAAGAAAAGGTACTTTGGACCAGAAGTGAAGTCTCTAACGGCAGAGTGGGCACCAAGATAAGACGAGGCTTTTGATGTTGGACATGTGTCAGATAAGCCGCAATTTGACGGTGGCATCCATGGTCCTTACAATGATTGGCTGTTCCAAGGAAAATACTATATTACCCCCGGAGTAAGACATTGTTCTTTACTTCAGAAGAGAGAGATAGACATAAACAAGAGAGTGGGTTCCGTTTACTGTTTCATACAGAATCTACCCTTGCATTTTGTGCCTCCTTCTCTTTGCTAAAGTAAGGAACAGAATAACATAGCATTTCTCCTGTTCCAATCCCATTGGTCAACGCCAGAAGCAGAATACATGGCCTGCTGCTCCATACCACGATGCAGCAGCAGCATCTATTCTTTTGTTGCTCCTTTAACCATTCAAAGATGAATTAGTAGAAATTTCTTTGACACCCACGTAAGTTTTAAATCCAAGCTAACGTGGTAAAAATAAAAATTGTTAGATGAAATTATTAATATGTACATAAAAAAATTAATAATCTCGTCCAATCGATTTTTGTTTTGTCATATTAATATAAATTTGGTAACATAGCATGCACCTAAATTACTTCATTATTTTAGATCGAAGAACAAAGTGACAGACAACCTGGGTAGTCTACCTCTCCGGTATTTGTTAATCTCTTCTTTGTTCACATCAGCTATGTATGGCTTTTGATTAATGCTTAAGGAATAAGGTATTGGATTCGAATTTTATAAATAAAAAAATAAACATTTAATGAATTTATCTTATATTTTAAATTTCATCTGACTTAATTCCGAACAATCAATGGTTCAATAAAATTGATAGATAATAGAAATTCCTTACAGTATAACTTGTGTGCTTTGGAGCTCAAAATTGGTTCATTTTGTTACTAGAGCCTACTTTTTAAAATTTTATTGGATTCTAACTTACTATCTACTTTTCTTTCTTTTTGTTCTTTCCCACTCCTTATTGCATTTGTTTCTCATATTATTATCCTTTAATTCCTTGATCTATATTTTGCTTCTCTTGTCTTAGTAACAATATTATTTTAAACAAATTAAGGAAAAGTTCAAAATTGATATTTTCTTAGGAAAAAGACAATGTCATCCTGCTTTGCCTGCAGATTGCATTAAGGCGAAAAGCAATCAAATAATTTTTATTTGAACCTCACTTTTTTATCCCGTGGCTTCTTATTTCATTCTAGTCATATGTCATGCCCTAATTAGTCATACAAAGGACGTAAAATCACTGCAAAAAAAAAAAAAGAAGACACCTAGTATGTAGGAATGTTCGCAATAAGAATTATTCATATTATAATTAGATAAAAAATGTAAAATATCTTTTGTAATTTTAGAGTAATTATATTTTACTTCTATTAGGTTTAAGAACTTACTGATCAAATCCTATAAGAATAAAAAAAAAAACTGATATTACTATTTATCCTCAACTTAATTAATTATTTTTTTTGAAATTATCAATACAAATAATATATTACCTTTTCATTTATATATATATATATATATATAGTATTTTTTTTAATGAAAAAAGCTTTGCCACAAAATAAACCTTCATACAAAATTAAAGGCTCTCCGAGAACAAAGATAGCTGTAGAGATCTACCAAATAAACTGAGTTAGTGATATGATGGCGGGAAAATTCTTGTAAATGAGTTTCTATTAAGAATGATCATGAGATGATTGTAATTAGTGATTTGTTTCAATGATCAATTACCATGCAACTTTAGATAATCATGGAGAATAACGAGATTTATGAATTTGTCGGATAAATAAATGGATCCTAGTTGCCATGATCTAGCTTGTACCAAACCAACAAGTTTGGCTTTGAAAATTACGGATAATGTTAAATTCAAAACTCACCACTTTCAGTTTTTGGTTTGAGGCTGTTTTCCTTTTTTGCGAATCAACAAACAAGACAATCTGAAAATAGATTTCTCCTTCTCCAATTAAAATTATTTCTAAAATTTGAATCCCTTCCCATTAATTAAAAACATCCAATTTCACTAAATCAAAACTTCATTGGTAGGTTGGTGCTTATTCTGTTCTCATACTTGAGTTGGGGTGCACTATTTTTCAAAGTGTAAGTGATTAAGTAGAAATTTAATTCAAGGCCATAATTTATTAAAGTAAAGACCTAGCGTGTTTAAGAAGATCCTTGTTTCCCATGCAACTAGGCAAAAAGAAACGCCATGGCTACAACTAATTACGGTGGCCTTGCAGCTGGGCTTTCGATCCGTCTTGAAAAATTTTGCATAACTTCACATGCTGAATTTAATCTAGAATCTTCGCGTATTTTAATGATTTAATCATGGGACCGTCTCTGGTACACCATTGACAAATGGTGTAAGTTTGCTCCATTAACTCGGCACAATATCTCCATTAAAATGGTGTATTTTGCATAAAATGATGTTTTTTTGTCGGCGTCCCACTTTTGCTTCTCAATTTTCCCTCTTCTTCATTCTCTGATTTCGCTTTCTTTCACCCAAGACTACTTGTTTATTACATGATGAGAAAAGGGAAACGTGATAGATATATATTAAAAGCCATCCATCTATATTAGTATTATATTTTTTTTCTAGTGTTAGAAATGACTAAACAACTAAACAAATCTCTTTATATTATTTTAATGATGATTCAATAGCTATGATAGAGTACTCCCATTTGTATTAACCATTCCCTGCTGATTTTTGATTAAAAATTTATTTTTATTTTTATAGAATTAAATTTTTTATTAATTCTATTTCTGATTAAAAAATTTTTAATTTAGTTTATGTAAAATTAAAAATTTTTAAATTTTAATCACTTCACACAATAATTCAGCATTTTATTTCATATGGTAAAGGATTAAAATTATCATCTTGGTGCACAGTAGAATTTTGTGAATGGTTTCTCGCAGTTCAAGAAAATCTGCTTGACATCTATCGTGTATGATCTCGACGGGCTGGGAATCTTCGGGTCAAACGGTCATGTTACTCGGCCGTTCAATATAAATTTTTAAATAAATTAATATATTAATTCAAATATATATATATATATATATATATATATATAAAATACTCATATTGAATTATTATATCGAAATTGCCATCTCACAATTTTATGTAGCCTACTTGTGTTATGTACCGACTTCAACGGCCTTAAAAATATTATTTAAAAAAATTATAATAAAATTATAAATAAATAAATAATAAAAATATAAAATTTTTATTATAATAAAATGAATATTTAAAATAATATTTTATTAATAATTAAAAATATTTTTATAAAAATAATAAATAATTAAATTTAATAAATAATTTTATAATATAAATTTTATTAATTAAAAATATTAAATAAATTAGATAAATAATTCATTTTGACAAATTTAACAAAAGAATCTATCCAAATGAGATGAATTGCCTCCAAAAGCCTTTAACCCATAGCCGTGGCTCATAATTGGATTAATTGACTAACCTTATTTGATTGAATATGTTATTTGAAAAATCTTCATTAATACAACAATTATTGAAGTACTTTCTTTAACAAGTCCGTCCAAAACCTTATTCATCCATGATTACGAAGTTATACTCCCTTGTTGGTTGCAAGAAAATTTTTTATTTTTATTTATCTGTATTTTAAAAATTAAAATACATTTTTATATTTTGAATATTATTTTATAATTTAAATAAATATTTAATATTTTTTTACTAATTAATTTTTAATAAGAAATATATTAATATCAGCAAATATTAATATCAGGAACCTAGATTATTAAAATAAATGACAATATATCAAATGGTTTGTTAAAATAAAAATAAAATATTAAATATAATTTTATTATTAATTATATTACCATTTATTATATTATTAAAAATAAAAATTAAGCATTTAATCTGACTAGTTAGATATATATATTTAATTTTTAACAATACTCTCCAAGTTGTTGTTAATATTTGTTATTAGTAAATTACAAATTATTTTTCAAATTAAAGTTATTTATTATCTTTTTTTAATTTTTATGTATTAGTCTTAAACAAGGAAATAGTAATTTTTTCATATATTTTATATTGAATAAAAAAATATCGCATGACCTAATAAAAAAAATATGATTTATAACAAGACACGATTCTCTTTTAAAAGTATAAAACAAAAAAATAAATAAAATATGAAAATAAGAGAGTTATAAGAGTTACCCGTGAGCTTTGGGACTAAATACTAATCCAATTTCTCAAGAACCCCGGGCTAAGAGATTTTAAAATAATCTAGAGGTAATGGAGATTTTTTTTTAAAATAGTTAGACATTTCCACACCTTTTTTTAAAAAAATAGATATAAAATTAATCTTTATTTGAAATATATATAATAGATAATAAATTTCTCTTAATAAAAATACATTTAAATATCAAATTCAAGCCCATTAACAACCTTATAATACAATAATAGAAACTCTTGATCTATTGCAAGAGAAATAGATTAAACATACATAATTTTCTTCCATTTAGGGTGCTTAATAAGCTTAAAATTCGTGGACCAAGTGGATTGGTCCACAAGCTTTTTTGAATTAAATTCAAAAAATTGAATAAGTTAAAAAATGAGTTTAAATAAATTTAACTTCCCAGGCTACTACCTAAAATCAATCAATTCTAATAGATTGCCAACCTAAACAAATTAAATTATTATTTTAATTTTTTATATTTATAAATTTAAATTATATTATATTAAAAAATGATTTAATAATTATTCTTATTTCATAATTTAACATAAAATATAATTTAATTATAAAAAAATTAAATATAAATATTTGAAAAATTAGATATAGTAGAAATAAAAATAAAAATTATAAATATAAAAATAATAAAAATAAAATATAAATTAAAATTAAAGAAGCTAATTTGAAAAGTACGTCTTAACAAATTGAATCAATGCGACTTTCCACCGAATTTGTTCATTAAATGCTTTTACTTTTGTTCATTATTATTTTTCGCATTTTTATAAAAATATTATTTTATTTCTTATTTAAAAATTTTAATGAAATATTAATTTTTTATTTTTATCTTTTTTATTAATAAATATTTTATTATTCTAAACTTTTAATTCACTTATATTTATTTTATTATATTTTTTTCTCTATTTTCAATTATTTTAACTTTGTATATAAAGACTGATTTTAAAAAATTATTAAAAATAAATAAATAAAATTATTTTATACATATAATTAATTAACTTCAATAAATAATAAAATAAGAGGAGTATATTGACAGAATTTACGTATCACTTTTTTAATTATGTGTTTATTGGTCCATACAATCTTCTTTCATATGCAAACGATGCCTTAATGCAATTAATTTGCACGCCGAGTTGTCATCTTATGCATGTTAACCAACACCATTTAGCTAATTTATGATTTGCCCATTCCTACCAAAGCCCCACCACTCCCAACCTACGTTTTCTAATATCCTACATCCAACGGTCCTAATTTCATCACAATTGCACTCTCCTTCCAATGCACTCAACCCCACATATATCTCCACCTTCCATCTCTTCCCCTCCCTCCCCCTTTTTTTCTTTCTCACTCACATTAATGGCTTTCTTCTCAAAGCCCAGCAACTGGTTTTTCTCTCTCAAACTGCTGTTAATGTCTACTGCCTTTTTATCAATGGCGATGGCTCTAAAGCTTTCGCTTCCAGTCGTCTTCGATTTCATAGTATCAGAAGCTCCTTCTTTCTGGAACGTTTTTCTTACATGGCTGAGACCACCTTACCTCTACATACTCATGAATGCCATCATTATCAGCCTCGTCGCCTCTTCCAAGCTCCAACACCGCCCAACTCCATCTCCAGACACACTAATCTCCTCTTTTCCCCTGGAACCGATAAAAATCTCCGATGAAATCGGCGCGGAGTACGCCATCTACACTGCGCCAGACACGGTAGCCATTTCACCGGTCCAGAGTCTCGCGCCGGATCCAACGAATATCTCTGGACATGTATACAACGGCGTCGTTTCATGTGGTCACATTTACGATGCGAATGTTCCGGCGAGTCTGCTGGAGATTCAACAGCCAGAGATTTCAGTTGTCGAGAAAACGCCGGGTAACGATAAAATCATCGACTCCGGGGAGGCCATTCTCACATCGAGTTCTAACGGAGGAAGCTTACAGAGAGAGGATTCATTGAATTTCCCGCTTCCGGTCGACGGAGACCGGAAAGCCGTTAAAGCCAGCCCCGAAGGTAAAAGTGGCCAATTTATTTTTTGAAAAATCGTGACATCTTTTGAAATTTAAACTAGAATTTATTCTATCTCAGCGTTAAGGGTATCGAAGCCGAAAAGGCAGGACGCGGTGGAGAGTACGTGGAAGGTGATAACGGAGGGGCGTGCGATGCCGTTAACGGGGCACTTGAAGAAGTCCGACACGTGGAACTCGCAGCTACGCTCCAATAACTCGCCGTTAAGGGACCCAAATGATCGGAAGCAGATGAAGAAGTCGGAGACGTTCAGCGAGCGAAGCAAAGCCCCGGCGAGTCCTTCTCGGGGTTCAGATAAGTTGAGGATGGAACCATCGCTGACTAATGAGGAGTTAAATCGGCGAGTTGAAGCGTTCATAAACAAGTTTAACGAGGATATGAAGTTGCAGAGGCAAGAGTCGTTCAGGCAATACCAGGGAATGATCGATCGTGGGGCTCACTGAGATGATGATGATGATGCAGTTTTTGGTGTGGGATCGTGATTTTTGGTTGGGACCTCTGAAACTTTGCGTTTCCTTTTGCTACATCTGCAAAAATATTGGAGTCGAACGAGTTTTTGGGGGATTCGAACTTTGGCACGGACAGTGTTGGATAATGTCATATTAGGCGTTATAATTTCCTTAAAAGAATGTTACAGGGACAGTGTTGAATTCAATCCTTTAGAGTAGACAGTTCAATATTTCATCGATAGTAACAGGGTAACGAGGAAGTGTCTTCGGTGGTGTATTTTTGTGCTGGAATATATAATTCAATAACAATTTTAATTTATTTATTTTACAATTTTAAAAAAATAATTCAATAATAAAATATTCAATTTTTAAAACTTTGTACTGTACCCTTTCTTTAGTAATTATACGTTAATATAATTCCTTATCCAACTGTAACACTAAGAAATTCACTGCTAATATCATTGAATGAGTCAGTAGACTACTTTCTTGTATGAATTATGTGAAAGAAAAGAAAATAATATTGAAATGTCAATATTTGAATAATACTAGAAATACTTCGCAAATTATTGAGATATGCTCAGTTAAATCCTTATGTTTATGTGTCATAAGTATTATTAATAGAATGACTGATATAACTAGCTTGTTTGGTATATATAGAGAAAATCAACCAACTCATCACTTTCCAATTCTGTCAACGAGTATATCAGTCGTCAAGCCAACGATTCTACTAATGGTTTAGATAATAAATAGAGTGATCGAATTGAATAATTTGATGACTAATTGATATCAAAGTACATTAAGAGACCAAAGTAATGAAAAATAAAAAAAATATAGGTGTTAAACTATTCTAATTAAGTTTGAACTTTATGCAGAGAGTTCTACTTCCGAGCACAATAATAGCAGAAGATTTGAAGCTAGAAATCTTACATTATGTTTATTTTATCAGGAAACATTTATTGTAAAATATAATTATAAAATATTAACATATAATAATATATTTTATTTATTTAATGTTAAATATGAAGAATTTAAAGAAAATAATATTTTTAATTTAAAAAAATATTTTTCTTTATTATTATGCTTCTATATATCTTTTTTTAACCACTAGTATAAATAATATATAATTCCTTCTTTTAACTACTTTCATTTTTTTGACCCTAAATAATATTCTTTTTATCGAAAATGCTTTCTGACCAAAATAAAGAGCACTATTATAACTTTTCATTTTGTGTTATAGCAAAGTCTTGATCAGCATCAAAAATTGGATGCGGAAATGTCACGTTTCTAATAGAGTACCCGGGCTATAATTTTGTAAGAATGAAAGTGAGATAAAACTGGAAATAATGTCTACAACACCTGATGCTGTTTTGAGTTGTACTCTCCGTTGTGTTTGGGATTCAATTCGAATCCAAGAATAGAATTATTTTGAATTATCATTCCTATTATTAGAAAATGTGAAAATAATAGAACTTTTTTGAGTTAATGCGTGAAGAATCAAGGTGGGTGAACTTTATTTTTTGAGCAAAATTCATTGACACAAAAATAATGTTTTGGGGTTGAAGTCTCATAATATATTTTCGCGAGCATATTAACCACGTTTTTCACTGTAAACTATGAGATTTTGCATGTTGTCTATTCCATAAGTGCAGTAACAGATTGAGATTTTATTCAAAGAACGGGACAATTCTCGATGCTCAAAGAGCTATCATACTGAGGAGATGACGGTCGTAATGAGGTGTTGGAACAGTGGATATGCCATTGAGGTGGACCTGGCTGCTATTTTTTCGATAAGGTCTTGAATTGAACCAAAACTAGCCACGAATGTTTTTCTTCTTTGGATTTTAATGGCTTTTAGCAAGCCTCCTTTTGGCCCCATATCCCTCAATCTCTCTTTCTTAGATCAGAACATGGGAAAAGAAGAAAGCAATAAGCACAAAACTACAATCATTTCAACTAGCAAGATGATTAGGCGGTTGTACTATATTAAAAAAGGTCAGATATTCTGCCTTGTCGGAGGGAAGCGGCTTAAAGAAGCTTCCATTTCATTCTGGGCTAGCATTGGCGGTGAGTCTCATATACTTCAAATTGAATATGACTGCCTTTATTCCTCAATCGGAGCGGTTGGATCTCTTTTGCAGAATGGTATCATTACTCTGATTAGAGTGCCAAACTTGGCCAAGCTATCTCTCATCTATTGCTGGCTTTTCTTGGTTATTTGTTAGTATTATTATATCAGACAATGAATTTTTTCTTTTATAGCAAATGTACTTAATACACATACATAACATTTTGGATTTGGAGAAAAAAACCCAATGATGAATTGGCATATGAACTTCCGCAAGATTATTCTTGAGTTAGATTCCTGAATTTTGGTAGGGTTATTAACGAAAATAATCCCAGTAACCTTCACCTCCCTTCTTCATCAATGCGAGATATAACTTTCCAGGAATTGGCAGGTTATCATATATATGTACAGGGAAGGGAATTTCTGAGCAGATTGTCTTACTTCATTCAGCTTGAAGAATGATTTGGGATTATCCTTTTTGGATAAACACCTATTAAAATATTTGATTCTTGGTGATGGTATTAGGATCACTACTCCACCACGAATGATTAATATGTAGCTTCTTTTTGTTTAGGCTTTTGCCCCATTTAATCAAAGAAAAAAAAAGGCGCGAAAACAATAATAGATGCTATTGCACCCCTAACAATACTAGCTACTTGGCACTGAATTTATTTTGACTTGATTGCAGTGGGTAGGATTAAAGCTTTTTACACTATAATGAGAACGCACAGGTTTCTCCAAAATTATCTTACGACCGTAAGCGTTTCAATGAGGTAATTGTGACATCTTAGAAGAATTGATAATTGATAATTGCTTTGAAGATGCACTTGTTGGTATTCATTAATTTCTAAGGGCATAGATTAATTTCTTTACATGTTATAAGCACTCTTGAACGAGAAAGAAGTTCATTAATTTCAAGATTGTGGTAGCATTGAATCTCTTACATTTGTGTTTCTGTGTACATGAAATTGTTTTGAATGAGAGTGGTCTTCTACATCGCCATTGTGGCTGGAAACAGCCGATCCAAGAAACTATATACGCCACCTCCTAAGAGGAGTGCTCCACTGAGAAACAAGCAGATTGGAACATGTTTTACAAACAAAAGAAATTACTGGAAACCTGTGTTCTAAGAAACAGATATTGTTTCTATTAAAAACCATAAAAAATTATTTATTAGACTATGATATTGCTGAGGTGGAATGATTAAGTTTCTGTTTTGTTATAGCTCAGAGGTCTGGAAATTACCTCAAGGGATTGATCCATGCTGAGAACTTGCGGAATGAAAGTATGCTCTGCAGATAAAGATTAAGTCAGAAGTACAGATTTCCACAAGATGTCCACATCCAAGAGGAGGTGTCTATTATCAATATAATAATAACCAATATAACCCATACGAACCTGCAATGCACCAGCAAAAGAAGCAGCTAATAGTAAAGGAGAAACATAGCCAGTAGTGTATGTAAAAAGTAAACTGCCTCCAATCACTGGATCCTGTAAAAAACAAGTCAATTTTTGCTACACTCAGATGAGAACGACCATAATTTTTAAAAAGAGGAATAAGCCAAATAAGCAAAACGAAGCACTCCTTGAGCTGTTAAAATGAGGAATAAGCCAAATTTACGACATTGATGGAACGTGTCTTTTGGTAAATTCAATTGCCCATGTTTTTTATTTTATTTTATTTTTTTATTTTTGGGTGAGGCTGCTTTCTTCCCAAAGAGACACTATCCGCATGCACGGCAATAAAACATGAAAATAAATTTGAAAAGGAATACAAAGTGCCTTGGATGCAGCAACATATCCCAGAAGGGTGGCCAGCACCGGTGTACTGCAAGGTGAGGCTGCTAAAGCGAAAGTGAGGCCAGCCAGATAAGCTTGCACACCTGCAGGTATAGGAATTTCATTAGTAAATTTGCTCTTGGCATTCAAATTATAGAATTGGAGAAACTAAGTCAACTGAAGTACACCAACTTACTTGATGGAAAGTTGGCAGCTGCTGAACGAGGATCAAAATTGTTCAAGAATGAGGGGAGGCGTAATTCAATAATCTGTAAGATTGCTCACAAGGTGAGTACAAAACAAAATAGAAAGCATAACATCTGAAACGAAATCCTAATAGTTGGTTAACTTGAAGAATTCTGTGAATGCACACAGGTTTATCCTCAATTCAAGAAGAGCCTGAACCAGTACCTCAAGAAGATTAAGACCCATGATCACAGCCAAACCAGAAGCAGCCAAAGGTAATCCTTGGCCTATCTGTCCATAAGCTTTTCCAGCGAATGATGCTCCCACACCCAAGAGTGCTAACGTGGTTGCAAGACCTAAAGAAAATGCCAAAGAATCCCCAATAACCTGATAGGAAGAAGACATCACTGGAGAGAATTATATATATGTGGCGAGTCACGCACATGCATGTGCACACACAGATTCAATCCCAATTTCTCCCCAAAAGTCAAAACAATAAGAGGGCATGATGGAAGTTTTCACGAAAGTCATATATCAAATGCAACAAATAATAGGTGACTTTCCCAAAACTCCAGCTTGCTGAACCAAATCAAATCTACATACATTGAAGACCAAATAAAATACATATCCAAGCAATTGACATACAAATCCAACTCTTAGCCAAAACACAAAAGATCAAAATCCTTAATTATTGCTAAATTTCATTTTTTTCAATTTTTATTAGTATTCAATTATGATCTGAGCACAACTCCCAGTCTGAGTTAAAAAAGTGATAAGAGGAACAAATAATTGAACTATATTTTGTTCTCAGAAACACAGGAGTAACACATTTAGCAAGCTATTACCTCCACTCTGCTCTTGCCTGAGCCAAATGCCCCTGCCAGATTCCAACCCACAGATTTAAACATCCGAAGATGTATTAATACTAAAAGTGATATACAGTTGTAGTCTCACCAATGTAACCGAGGGTCAGAGGTAAGACACTGAGTGTACAGGGTGAAAGGCTGGTTACAAGTCCTGCCCCATAAATTACTGCCAAACTGCAAAGATGAATAAGCAGAAAAGAGCAAACCATAAACATAAGCATCAACTTCTCTCCTGAGAAAAACAAAAATAGAACGAGTCCTGATGGAATTCTTAATTACCTAGTGAAACTGAGAGAAGATAGTTGGCCCTGAACAGCTTCATTGGCCTGTTGTCCAGCTGAATATAGGAAGCCTCCAAACCAGTCACCCAGGCCTCCATCAGCCAAATTATAAATAGAAGCAGCCACTTCCTGGCTTGAAAGAAAATAGTTTTGAGTTGCTGAGATATATATTATAGCTATGACTTACATACATAGTATAGATGAGATCACAAGTCCGCAATATACCACAAAGGGAATAATTTACTTTTACAGTGAATCAACCAATCATTTTCTAATAAGCAGAAATAGGCTTGCAAATAATGCAACAAAATAAACGTTTTGAAATTATAATAGGTAAAACTTGTACTATTTCGCTAATTATCAAGGGTTTGTTCTAATTGCATATGCTACAACTGCCTACAAGTATAAGTAAAGCAAAGAAGTCTTGTCTCTTGAGAACCTCATACGACAAACTTTCCTAGTTAATCTAGGTCTGCAAAACAGAAAGAGCCACATATGCACCATGCACAATTTCTTCTAGTCATGCTATAGCAGAGTTTACTGGACTGTTACATATCGGCAAAGAATAGTAGTTCAATAATATGTGTGTGTGTGTGTGGGCTAATCCTTGAAATTTCCTGGGACTTATTTTAAAGTGGGAAATTTGGAATATAGTAGCTCTGTGAATAAAATCCTCTCAAGAGCACTGTTGCAGATATTAGATGCAAGGAGGCATAGCAAACTCTCAATAACATATTTATTTTTACTTACAGCTTTTGCGGTGACTGGTGCAACCAAGTTTGCCACTGAAAAGAGATGGAAAAAAAAAAGGAAAAAAACTTATTAGTAAAATCAGCCAAATACCATAAGTCTGCAAAAGTATGTCGTTCAAATAACAAGCAATGGATTTTTAAATTTTGCTCTAGATCTAAACATCCAAATTAACCCTTCAGAAATTTATACATTAGCAGGCTAATCAAGTTGCAACTATAACAAGTACATAAAAATTGAGGCTAACAGGGTTCTCCATTCCTAACAGAAGAAAAAGGATGAGAAACAAGAACCAGTAAGCCTGCACTGCACAGAGGCCATTGCAGCAATGTTAAGCTGTTTAAACAAGTAACTACTTGGAGAATAAAACACCATAAAAGGTGATAAGAAAAAAAAATGATGTATAACGCAAAAAAAAGAAATTAGAAGTTGTAACACACTTCACACCTACCCCAAAAGGCTGAAAGAGAGAAAAAACCCATACCTGTCATGGCTCCTATGCATGTCTTTATGCTGCCACTATTAATTTTCCAAGTAGACTGAAAAAATTCCCCAGCTTTGAGGGTTTTCTCATTTGGGTTGATGGGAACATTATACCTGCCTAAAACATAAATTCGAAGGATACCATTTTAAAATATATAAAGGGGGAAAAAAGGAAGAAGGAAGAGGGATAAAATATCGTTTGCATTATTGATAGAAACAAAACAAAAAGAAAGGAACTCGAGAGATAAACTCACCATGACTAGTATCGGGCTCGAGTTTGCAATTCGATATTCTGCGAAATTGAAAACCATGGTTTCCACAGTGGCTTAGAGTCAAACTCATCTGCAATCAAAATGAAAAATATTAAAAAAAATCCGCGATTTTGAAAAGCAAACTTTTCCGACAGCCTAGAAATTTGTAGCAAAGAAACGAAATTTGGCTAACTGAACTGGAGTATTCTGTCTGACTTATAGAGTAAGTTTAGGCAAAAACAAAACTTTGGAGATAATTTGAATTCGGTTTGCGAAAAGAGAATATGAAAATTTTACATATAATTCCTATTTCACTTACTTTCAATTTTCCTTCGTTTCCTCACCAAAGAAATTTTCTCGGGGTTGAAAATAGACGCAAGCTAAGAGCATATTTGACTGGACTTGTACCAATATTAAGATTTAAAAGCAACCGCAGCCAGACAGTGACAAGAGATATTTATAGCGGGAACACATCTCATCTCATCTCCCTTAATTTTGTAGTTGTTATGGAAAATTTATGAACGTCACCAAGGAGCTATCACACAGAGAAACATGAACTTGAAGCTTACACCTGTGCATCACAACTATTGTGTGAAGAAGATGACACGAGAGTCAAGGGTAAAAAAGAGTCATTTCTAGTAAAAATAATGAATTTTACTTCATTTATTTATTAAGTCTAACGTTTGTCATACTAGAAGAAGATGATAAAGTAGTCTGAGTTTATATTTTAGGAGATTTTTTTTAAGAAAAATTTGATTTCATTGTATATAAATTAATGGATATCATATACATTTATATTTTATAATTAAGAAATTAAATATAGAATCATGATTAAGGGAAAAAAAACTTTTTCTTTAAAAAAAATTATCTTTTACCAAACTCTTTGCTTCTAACCTTAAATATATAAACCATTTTCTACAATTTTGATATATATTTTCTATCAAAATAAATAATGGTTCAAAACACATTGAATATAGTGAATTTGAATATTAGACATATTAAAAAATAAAGCATTTAGGACAATATTGAATATTACTACCCTCATCTAAAGAAGAAATATTTGCAGCCTGTCACATTATTTTTAAACACTATTACTCAAATACTATTAATTAATAATGCATGAATAATATGATTTAAATGCTACCAATTAATAATATCTTAATACATTTTATTCAATGATCAATTATGAATTAACTTGACTTTTTTTCTATTATAAGTGGTAATAAATAATTATTGATTTATTATTTATATTTAATTAATAACTGAATAATGAATTCATACATTATAAATCGGCAATGGCCTTGTTTGGGAAACAGCTGTTAGCTGGTTTGATTAGCTGTTAGCTTATAGCTGATTGTATTAGCTGATTTGACTAGCTGATTATATTAGCTGTTTGAATAAGAGTGTTTAGTAAAATTAGCTGTTTATATTAGTTGTTTGTATGTAAAATGACATATAAGGGTATGAGTATATTTTATGAATTATTTGAGTATTTTTTATTTTAATATTTTTAAATTTTATATATTAGTCAATATATTTATTATATATTTATTCTATTAAATAATTTTCAAAATTATTATAATTCATTATTAAATTATTGGATATTTTAAAAATTAAATAATTTTTATAAGTAATATTATATATTTATTCTATTAAATAAATTTTAAAATTATTATAATTTATTATTAATTTATTAGATATATTATAAATAATATATTATTATATATTAAATATTTTTTAAAATTAAATTAATCTACTTTTTATAATTATTAAATTTTTTAAGAATTTTTAGAAAGGATAAAATAAAATCTATGAAAATTTATTTAGGGTAATTTGGTCATTTTTCAGATAAGCTAATTGAAAAGGCTCCTTTTCTTAGCTTTTTCGTTTTTAGCTTTTTGGGACCGATAAGCTGATTCAATAAGCTGATTAACAAACACCAAAATCAGCTTATTGGCAAGTCAACCAGCTGATTTTGGTCAAATCAGCTAAAAATTAATGAAAAAGCTGTTTGCCAAACACCCCCAATATTTGAATAACAAGTGTACACTGAAAATGCATTACTTCTAATGTTGGAAGTTTCGTGCATTTAGGCTAACCAACATAGATTTTCACAATAAGAAGTATATTAAATTTTAAATATCATTTAATTTAGTAAATAACATCATATTAACAAAAGGATACAAGTACACAAGCCATTCTCATCGGAAGAGAGTGCGAGATGGGATTATAAAATTTAGATGAGCAAGCATCCTTGCGCGATTAAAAATTAGTAAAAGAACACAATTTTTGGTACATTAATTATGATAAAGTTAAAATCTAAAACTTACATACTGCTCAAACTCCTTATCAATAATCAATAAATCATACCAAGTGATTTAAAAAAAAAATCTCTCTTGAAAGAAACAGCACACATAGGTCATATTAGTTATATGTTAAAATCAATAAAATGTTGATATCATGTCATATTATCGAAGAATATATTCACTCACGTGATTTGTTTGAAAATACAATAGATAAGGAGAAGAAAATTCCAATTTCTTACTTTCTATGAAGCTAGCTTTTCTTAATCGTTTACTTCCCGCTAGTTTTTTTTTTTTTTTTTAACTAAAAAAATCCTGTAGACATGAAGCCATCCCTCAAGCCCGTGTTCAGCAGCAGAATTTGATATTTATCTCGTTTAAATGCCAAAGATCACTTGCACTTTCCACGCGTTTAAATGTAAAAATATAATGTGTATGTATAATTTCTCTTCTTGTGTTATATTAAATACACACTTTAACCTTGACAAAACTGCTCACAATAAGAATGGTGTAACCACCACAATAAATTAATAGCCAATGCCTGATAAAATTGGCCAAAACAAAAATGAGGAGCTTCAATATTTGAGCGTCGCCTAAGTAAAAAATTGCATTTAGCTGAAGATGACAGAGGATATAAACACCGAGTAACAACAAAATATAAAATGTCAGATGTTTCCAGGGGATGACACTCAGTCATACAGAAGTTTGGCGGATTGAACTCTCTGTTTCTTGTTTTCAAGCTTCAATTTCTTCTCCACGGCCTTCTCCTTTTTAGATATAGCTTTTGCAATTGCCTTCGTCTTTCGAACATTCTTTGACCTCTTCATAGGCCTTCCTTTCTTCGTCTTCATGTTCCTGAAGAGGTCAAAACTAGAGTTAACAGCAGTTAAAAGAAAGCAACCACAAATGAAAACTAACCAGAAAATTTTGCAAATAATATTAGGGCATACAGCAACCATGTAAGCAAATGTGAAGCCATAGCACACGAGAGTGTTAACCCCATCAGATCCGAAGTCAAGGCACACAAAGTTGAGTAAGAGTTCAGGGAAAAAATTATTCAGATTTATGTAACATGCACGTCAAGCCAGGACAGTAGAGGAAAATAGAGCAAGGAACTTCTTATGAAGTATCATTCATATGTTGTTGAAACTTGAAAGAGGAAGTAACAATGGACAATGAATAAAAATAAGCACAAG
This sequence comes from Sindora glabra, assembly GCA_020226215.1. NCBI lineage: Eukaryota > Viridiplantae > Streptophyta > Magnoliopsida > Fabales > Fabaceae > Sindora > Sindora glabra. Next base: position 116,433,770 of record CM035226.1, read on the forward strand.
AAGCATCAACTCGGCAAACAAGCTGCTTTGTGAATAGCCAGAAGTTTGTCAGTGAACTCGTACTATCTTATTGGAAAATTTGAATTTACACTATTGAACAGCATTTATGACATCTTGTCTAATAGTGCATGGTTCAAAACATCATAAGGCCATATTCTACCATCAACATTGAATTGCTGATACTAAAGATAGATTAGAAAAAGACCAGCAAAACAAGATATCTCTCCAGCTAAGCACATTTTTTGAAGAAATGTACAATTGAGCACCAACAAGATAAAAATTAAAACATAAGCCATTAGCCATGTATACATCCTCGCCGATTAGTGGAATATAAACTGATTAGAATGAATGCAGGACACAGTTCTTCAATAGCTTACACAAAGAAGAGAAAAACGTAAATATCATCCTTGAGTATACTAGATTACAAAGAACTGTCATATGCAAGAAGGAATCTATATTGTATGCAATGGTAGAGAATGGAAAATGCATAATTCAACTCTTATAAAGGTTTTGGGCACGGAACCATGGGAAGAAGTTGACCTAGACCCACGGGCAGAGGGAAGGGAGTAAGTCATAACCCCTCAAAAATCTTGATGTCTTGATATTTTATGTATAATAATTTCAAACTGACCCCCTCACAAATTTAAGAATTGTATACATTCCACAAAGTTTTTTATACTAGGCCTCCTCGAGTTAAAAATCATGTCTCTGCCTGTGCCTAGAACTACAAAGGCTTTAAATAAAAACCTGTGTTGTGTTTTCAGGGGATGTGAAATGCTTATTCCATGTCAACTTTATATATTGGATAGTTAATCAGTGGCTAGAGTCATGTAAATCCACATCAGCAAATTACATGAATTTCACTGTTCACTAACTAAGTTAGACAGTAAGAAAGCATTGCAACCATTTCACCAATTTAGACAGAAGGAAAACATAGCAAAGATTGAAAAAAATTTGTGATGAAACAGAATATAAGACATTTTGGGCAACAATTTACAGGTAAAAAGGTGCACTTTGTCCATTTTGGTTTTATATAGTCGAATAGAAAGCCCTGGCTGCAGGATCATTGTTAACAAATCATCACCTTTCAGAGCAGTAATAAGGTCCATAAAACACAGTTTCTCTGACTGAACAACTACTATAAACCAACTATCATGTTTCCTAATGTTTTTCCATGAAAATTTCTGCATGATTTAACGCATAAAGTGCATAATTGTATTCATGTAAGAAATCCATTAATATGTTTAGTCAGACTAAAAAACAATGACAGACCATGTTGTTGTAGAAACGTGTAAAAAAATTTTACAGGTCAAGAGTAAGGATTTGTGAACTAGTTTTAAAATATTCACAAATTTGGTTGTATCCAATAATTTCAAGGATCAAAATATGAGAAAAAAGATACTAGCTAATAATTTCTACAGAAAGCAGTAAACTTGAGCATCACCCAGCCAGGAGTCACTTACTTATCAGAATTACCAGAAACTGGGTCTTGAGCTCCGGACTCCGATGTGTCCATGGCTGCATGCAAAAAAGCAAGTCAATATACAAATGAAATAAAACCATAAAAAATAAAAATAAAAAGAGTTCACAGCTTATGATGAAACATCAAAAACTTCAAGGATCCCCAGTCATAAACAAAGTTTAATGTTTAGGAAATTAGAAGCAGAAGACAAAGTAAAATAATTAAAAATCCAATATTTTTTAATGAAAACTCAATCCTAATTTCTTTTAAAAAAGGTTGACAGAGGAAAAAGTAGGGCATAATTCTCTTGTATTGCAACACAAGGTACCTTGAGGTGCTTCGGAGACCGAAGGTTCACTGGTATCCATAGAAACAGCTCGGTTTCTTTTCTTGTTCCTGTTTTTCGCCATACTGCGGTGGCGGAGCTAGCAGCAGCGCGATGGGTGAAACGGCTACACGGCGTAACAGCAACTTCCCTTGGCTTTGTAACTTCGCTTGGTTGTTGTAGGTTTCATTTTTTTATTTTTTGGCAATTTTTCTTGGTTTATCATTGGGTCGTTAGTGGAGTTTGGATTCCAATATCAAATTTTTGGGCCTCCACCCACTCATGGGTTGATTAAAAGTGGCCCATTTTTTTGGGTAATAAGGAAAAATGCATTTCAAACTTTCTTTGTTAAATTCTAACTTTCATTTTTCTGCTGTGTGTGAACGCTGAAGGTTGAACATGACAAGTAAACTTAAAATACATGGTTAATCTTACATTATGAGTTGATTCCCACATATTACAATGGTTTCTCCCAAATGAACTCACCCAAAAATATCTTGATATATCTCTTAGCCCAATTGCAAATAATCTGCTTTTAATTTGTAAACGATGAATTCATTGAGGTACATGTATGCTAATTTAGACAAGGTCTACCATACAACAACAATAAAGATAAATAAACATGTCATAAAACTCTTATAGCAGAATCCATTATTAAACTATATATTGATCCCATATTGTCAAGTGGGCTGATATGCCAATCATGTCCAACAGAGCTCATGATGATCACTAGTTGGTTGTTAGGTTTAAAAAGTAATTATGTGTAGTAAAACTGGTGCTCCAATAATTGATTTAAACAATAGAGACCACTATGATCTCTTCCATTAACAAATTAATCATAATAATATTATGAGAATAATAAATAATGATAATGAATATTGAAGATTTATACTTGAATTTATTTATAAAAATTACGGTGAGTTAAATGATTAATGACATTATTTCACGTGACTTAAATAATTAACCACCACATATACATTATTTGGTAAGAATTAATATCTAAATTAGAGTAGTGCAATCTTTTTAATGAACAAATGAGGCATGAATTGAGGTAACAACTTGTAATAACTGCTTGCAATTAACAAAGATTATTAACTTTTTATTTGACTTTGACATATAATTAATTGGTAGGCCTTCATATAAACATTCTTGATCAACGGATTACCTGATCATTACTTTATTCTTTAATCCACACACGCATTTAACCTAAAGATTTTGAAATAAACTTATGATTAACTAATCACAACATCATCACTTCACTTTATAATTTTGACAAATATCAAACCAATAAGCTTCCGTCTGCATATTCATAATCAATTGATCAGTTGATCTTCCCCATTCAGGTCTGCTGGAGTGGTCGAATAGAGAAGCAGCCCTTTGTCAAGCATATGACAATATGCGGCATCATCTATAGATCATAGATGTAAGATGAAATAGGCGGTCCAAATTGCATTTTTAGCACATTGAAAAAAGGGACTGTACCTATGACAAGGATTCATCTTCATTGCATAGCATTCCCCATTCAATTCTCTGTCAAAGATCTGTTGGTGTTGCTCTGTCTGGATCTATTTCATCATCTTTTTAATATACCATGATGCTCCTCCACCATGGCCCTAGCGCCCCATTGATTTTGTGTGTCCTTTTGCACTAACCCTTTAGTTTGGGTGAAAGTGAGGGGCAACAAAAGCAAGGGAAAGAACAGAGAGAAAAGTGTATTTTCTCTCGTTGCGTTGAAAAACATAAAGTGAAAAAAAAGTAATTATAGGACCACAAGATTTTTTTTTTCTCTAAAGCAAGGAGAAAAAGAATAAAAAATTAAATAGAAAACGAGTGAATTCTCATTTTTTATTATTCAAATGTTTGGGAAGAGCCATCCTCATTTTAAAAATATCTCTATAGAAATATTCATTGTCACTAATAAAAGAGTATCTAATTAAAAAAAAAGGAAGAAAAATGATAGAAAAGGGATTTGAACACTTATCTTTCTACTTACCAATTGATAAGTATATTAATAAAATGTTATCCCATTGGCAAAAAATGAGCAAATTTGTTGATGTAAGGGGAGTATGACATTAAATTATTCTTAAATTTTAAACTAGCACTAATTTAGTTTGATTATGTTAAAATTAATAGAATAACTAAATTAATGTTAATTTATAAAGCTTAGGATCAATTTAATATTGCACTTATTTTTAAGGGTGATTTCCTCATTTTCTTATGCAAATTATTTTTACAATCATGGTTGGTTTTAATGAGTATGAAAATGATATATTTCTACCTTTTTTTTAACAAAATTACCGTGAAGAAGTTTTTAATGTTTTTAGTAATAGAAAAAAAAAAGGCAAGAGGAAGAAAATTTTCAATATTAATTAATTGGTATGAGCTTTACTATTTGGTAGCTTTCCCTCATAAATTTTATTATTATAGACATTGATGTGTATATAGAATAATGTGTATAAAATATGATTGTATAATTTTTTATGCTAATTTTAACAAATAAGATTGGCTACAATTATAAATAAGTGCATAAGGAAAGAAAATTTTCAATATCAATTAATTAATATCACAGAAAGAAATACCAAGAAATTACCTACTCAAATTAATTATTATCATAAGAGTTTCTTTCATTTAACAATGATTATTATTATCACATCTCTTCCTTTCTAGATACTTTAATAGCCATTATACCATATTTGCGTGTTTATCTTATTGCAATTCATTTTGTTTCAAAAGTCGATGTTTTGTGCAAATATACATGAAATAGAGTAAAATGCTTCTTTCTCTTGTCGCAATAGACATTTTTGGCCTTCTATTTAGTATTATATTCTTTGTTTAAAAGCATTTTTTTTTTAGACTACTTTGAGAAACATATTGGGCATCTAGATGAGGAAAATGAGAAAGGCAAAAATATTTTTGTTGTTAAGGCGAATAAGTAAAGAAAATGAGATAAGGAAAATATGAGCTAAATTATAGTGTAGAGTAAAAAAAAAAAAAGAATCGATAAAGTATTTTCTTAATTTATGTGAAACATGAAGAAATTATACAAACAATAACTTTTCATGTCATTCAATTTTCATACAAATAATTTCTTTAATTAGTTTTTAAAGATATAAAGCAACAAAAAAATTCAAATAATTACAACCACTTACTTTCACTATAAAATAAACTCTTAGAAGTTAGAAGTTAAGAGTCAGTGAAAATTCAGCTGGATTGTAATGTAGTCCATATGAAAATGGAAAGAAGAGGTTTGCACCCAAGAGGCAATGTAAAATGAAACAAAATTTCATTTTTATTATCTATAATTTATGCATAGTCTTTAACAAAATTGCATTAAATTAATGTCAGTTTGAACTTTAAGACTAATTTAACGTCATAATTATTTTCCAGTGATGCTTACCCGTATATTCAAAATTAAACTTACTCTCGCCTCGAATTTTTCATTAAAATTAAGAGTGAAAAATTTTACTGGGGATTCATTTGAAATCTTATAGTTCATCAAGTATAACTATATATATATATATATATATATATATATATATGTAAAAAGGTACTTGAAGAACTAACGTCTTACATTCACATTTTTTTTAATTTATACTCACATCACCTATTACAGAAAAATAAAAGTACGTGTATATATATAAATATATATTTTTTATAAATAAAAAATATGAATATAATTAAATTAAATCTCACAAGTAATGGGTGTAATTTATTTTAAAAATTATCCATATTATATTTTTTCTCACAATTTTTACTTCATTCGAACAATAAACAAGAAAACCATCTTCTCGTATTCTCTTGGTTTTCTTTTGCTGATTTTTCTCATCTTATCTTTTCTGTTCTCACGCATCCAAAAATTGATGAAGACCATCAATATAGATCTGCTGCATTGATTGACAATACGAAAGAGAGAAGGAAAAAAAAAGGGGAAAGAATGATGCCAACATTCCAAGACCATTCAGCAAGTTGTCAGAATGATGGATTGAATGCATCTCAGCACATGACTATGATTATACACAGGAAGAAAGCCATGCTTAAAAGAATAGAAAGAAGAACCATTTGCAGCAGCCTCCATCTTCCCTGCTGCTTTCCTTTTATCAGACTAATTTCAGTCAGCAGGACATCCTGTCTGCTCCTTTTTGCGATGGGCTATTTTCTTACAAATGTTAATTAACTCAAAAGTTTATGTTGTTGAGTTCTAGAAATGTATGTCAGCATTAGTTACATTCCTAAATACTTCAAACTTCTAAGATGGACAACACACATAAACAGGAGCATGTTTTTTGACCAAGTCATTGATCAAAATAGATGTGGCAATAATTGGAACTCTTGACGGTATATTAATAGACTAAATCATTGATCAAAACTATCCTTGGTTACAACACTGGCGAGAGACTGCAAGAAGATTAAATTAAATTAAAATTCTTATAAATCCGTAAAGTTTGGCGTCGATGAATCTGCTTATAAGTTGAACAAGATCAAGCACCGTTAATAAAAGTTTAGGAATCCTTTGCAAAGTGTTTGGTTTGCAGAATATTTTTAACATTTTTAAAAATATTTCAGGGAAATATTACACTCTTTTATTTGGTTCAAGTTTGAAAAAAAATACCTAAATATGTTATATTCTCGAAAATATTTTTAGTCTAACTTTTCTTCAAAATATTCTCATGGAGAAGGTGAGAATCTCATATTCCCATATAATGGTAATGTTAAAATAAAAGGATAAAATTATTCTCATATTTAATTCTTTTTTTATTTATCAATTTGTCAAATAATTTTTAATTTAAACTGAAAAATAACTATCACTTTATTTTTAAAATATTTTTATTATTAAGAAACATAATAACATTAATTTTTAACTATAATCTCTTTTCTATTATTCCTAATATTTGGAAGATTATTTTAATATGAGTATATATACATATGATTTTTTATTAAAAATTAATATAACAAATTTGGAGTTTCTTTAAAAAGAGGTATATTTATACATAATAAAATAATAATATTCTTATATTGGAGAAAAAAATTATAATGTAAAATTTAATATCAGTATAAAATATAATTGTAAAAATGATTTAGCCATGAAAAATTTATAATTTTGTAAAAAAAATACCAAATGTATTTAATATTATGATAATAACTTAAATAAATTACACTACTTCATTTTGAAAATTATCTAATAATAATAATACTAATAATTATAATAATAAAGTATAAAATATTAAAAATATTATAAAGTATAAGATATAAAAATATAATACATTAAATTTTAAAATATAATAAAGTGTAAAATATTTATATATATTTTTTAATAACTTTTTAGATATTAATAATTGAAATTTAATTTATTAGATGTTAAAAAAATTTAATTATTTATGTAGTTTAAATAAAAATATAATTTACTTTATTATATTTTATGATAAAAAATTTGATAAAAGTATTTTTGAGACAATTTTAAGATTCTCAGAAATATCAAATATATACCAAATATAGTAATATAGTATATCAAAGAATTTGACAAAATATTTTCAGAAAAATTTACAGTGAACTAAACATAAAAATGATACATTCCTATTAATTAAATTATCAAGAATCACATTCTAAAAAATGAATATTTTTTTGAGAATATAAAATTCTGTGAATCAAATACCACCTTATTATTAAGTTAACAAGACATGGACAAGTAGGCATGTTGGGGTAGGTTATACGGGACAAGCCTACCCACTATGCAAGGCAAGTTCACATGAGCTTCGGCCTGTGTAAATCTACATCTAAAATGGGTAATTTTTATCAAGACTATAGGGCTTGTGAGGCTCATAGGTTGATTGTGTCATTTTTTTTACAATTAAAAATGATTAAATTATTAAAAATGCATATATAAGAATTAAATATCAAATTTTGAATGTCAAAGAAAGCACGTTTAAAGGAATACTGAATTAACTTATATTAAAATTTTATTTTTTATAAATTATAATTAATTAGTTAAATTTTTTATTTTATGTAATTAGTTAGTTGAATAAATTTTAAAAAATTATATTAAATCATTGGCTTAAAAAAAGGAGACTGAACCATTTTGTACCCATAAATTACTTGTAGAGCTCATGAGATTGCAGCCCATTTTACATCTCTAGACAATGACAATATACATGCTTATTTTATCCAACAAATTATTACTTAATTCTTTTTTCTTATAATATTAATAGGAATAATAAATCATTTAATACATATACACAATAATTTAAATTAATCAAATTCAGAACATGAAAATGAAGTTTGTGAAATCATATATTTTCAAAATTTATAATATTTCTAAAAATATGATTCCTAGAAATATAATTCTTAAGAATGTCATATTTTTATGTTTGGTTTAATTAAAAAGATTAATGAAAATGTTACAATTTTATATTTTTGATTAATTTATATATTTTTTAAAATATTGTAGCTTTATAAAAAAATATCCTCTTTAATAATTGAGTAGTTAATTGTAATAAGTGATAGCAAATAATTGTCAATGGTAATCAACAAGCAATGAATGGTGTTCAATAGTGGAAAGCAATAGGTGTTAACCACTAGTGACAAATGATAGTCAATGGTTATTGTGGGAGTAACAGTGGTCAACAATAGTAAAAAAGTAAACAGTAGTCAATGACAATAAGCGATATCGAGTAGTAGTCAATAATCATGGTCGACAATAGAATGATGATTAATAATTGTGGGTAATGGCTAGTGATTAATGGTATGAGTATTGGTCAACAATGGTAGAAATAGACAATTATGATCAATAGCAAAATGTGGTAATTAATGATGGTAGGTGACAGCAGTTGGTTAATGGCAAGTAGTAATTAATATGGCAATAATAAATGATAGTCAACAGTTATGGTTAAAAATGATGTGTAACAGTTATTGTTAAAAAAGTGGGTAAAAAATTATTTTGTATCACTAAAGCATTCTCAATTTTATACAATTTTGAATCAAATATAAGAATTTAATATTCTATGGGAATCCAAAAAGGATTTACAAATTAAATATAATGTAAATAAGAAGAAGTCTCAAAAATAATATCAAATATGACTATACTACAAGGGATGCTAACAAATTGATCCTAAAGTGTGTGTGTAATATATCACACTCTAATTTACACCAAGAATACTATATTTATTTATTTATTTTACCAAAGGTTTTATCAAGTGTCCTCTCTTTATTTTTTTTAAGTTTTATTTTAAAGAAAAACATTTATTTTTATTTATATGTAGTTTTTGAAAATTAAGATTATATTTACTTTTTTTAAATATTACTCTCAATATCTAAATAAATGTTTAATAACTTTACTTAATTGATTTTTAGTAAATGTTATATTAATAAATTACAAATTTTCTTTATTAAAATTAATATTTTTTTTTAATTCTTATCCGTTAACCTTAAACAATACATAAAAAAATTAGAAGAAATAATTTATTAGATGCTGGCTTCGACTAATTAAACGACATTAGCATGTTTCGCTGTGCTTCATTTTCTTTCAAGGATTTTATTTATTTAAATGCTAGTACAGTAGGATGGATGCAATAATTAATCCAGCCTATAAATATAAATATCAGCTTGACCTACGAGGATAAGAATAAAAAAAAAAATGGTTTAATCATCTATAAAGGGACGCAAATAAATGATTAGGACCTGTGCGTGAGTGATGATTCATCGTAATTTATCACTTTTTGGGGTTGGAACATAATTATGGCCCCAATACTAAGATTTCTTGGATTTAGTGATTAGTGTTTGGTTAATCATCGTTTTCCAGACAAACCACCTCTTTTAATTCGTGGTGCTTAGTGATGGTTGGCAAGCAAGGGCACATGGTCATCGCTCTCCTCAACATTGCTTCGGTAAATCATGCATGGCGCCGAGGTATACTCTTTATTTCAAGAGTCATTTAGTTTATACGATAAATATATTCACACAAAAAAAATAAATCTTTTAAAAAGTAATTTTTTTTATAAATATTTCAAAAAAATATTTAAAATTATTTAATTTAAAAAAAATCATATTTTTCAAAAAGTAATTTTTTTACAGTTTATTTGATTTTATTTTAAACTTTTTAAAAAATATTAATAAAATAATTATTATATCTTAAATATTATTATAATATAAATTAATAAATTTTATTATTATTAATTAAATTTAATAAAGATAATTTTATTTTTATATAAAAAAAATAAAAAAATAAAATTTATTTATGGGAGATGCGAGTAAGTAATTTTTTAAACTTTATAGAAAATAGAATATTCTGAAAAGTCCTATTTCTTTCAATTTATTGAATAATGACTAATCAAATAATTTATTCTTTTTCTATTTATTAAAAAATAAAAATTTTCATATTATTACTGTAAAACAAACGACATCTTATTATTATAATTTTTTTCATAAAATTATATGTCTTATTATTGAGCGCCAGCCATTTCTAACATAATACAATGATTTAATATAAATACAACGCACTCTATATGATGTGTCTTTCAGGAACATAATGCTAAAGGTTTGTTCGTACACACAGAGTAATTTGCAAAAGATGTGCTTCAATATAGGATCACATTTGAACTAAGCAGCTTGACTACTTATTTGACTGAATTTCATAATTGCTCGATTTAATTAGATTTCTAGTCAATTCGTTTAGCTTGTGAGCATCTCGATTATAACTTTTTATTATATATTTATATATAATATAGTATATAATAAAAATTTTAATTTATTTTTTAATTTTTAAAATTATAAATATTTAATATTTATAATAATATTAAATATTATATATATTTTAAAATATATATTTATCATTATTTAATTAATTAAAAATATTCTAATTTGAGCTTGAACTCATTTTATTTAAACATATCATGTCCATTTAGGTCAAAATTCAATTTGACTTGATTTGATTTCACCCTTAACTTAAAAATTCAAATTGTTGAATTCTCGTGTTTAGAAGGCCAACATTTAAAATATAAAAATTTGGCAAATAACAAATAGGCCATGAAGAGAGGCCTGATAGATACCTAAGGCCAAAGAAAGTTTTATAAATCCCTAATCTAACATTTCAAACAATATGGTATTGCATAGGCTAAATAAATAAGGCCTCGTGGAGGCAAAAGATAATTCGTAGTCATCCAACCTTGGATAAGAGTTGCTTTGATCATGAGATAAAAATGCTCTTCCCTTTCCCCCTGCAAGCATATTAGGAATCTTACTTTGTATAGTATGAAAAGATTATAGTGACAGTTTTGTCATCTGTGCATAGAAGGTAAACATATCACATTTCTCCAAGTTAAGGCAAGTAAAGCAATTGTGTGCCTCCTTTCAAGTCATGCCTCCTTAATAGATACAAAACCTTAATTATGTTAGACCTCTTTGTAGATTATAGGCAAATGACATGCGATCACTAATTCATTGTAACCACCATTATTTGCTTAACAAGCTAGCATTAACCCAACTAACCTACACTATACCTTTTATCCTTTGCTTAACTCACTACCTTGATCATATGTACAAACTATCAGTTCTATTCATCATATCTTACACTAATATTTTCCTATGTAAATAGTCCTCCTGATGTTTTGATGAAATCAAATTAGATGTTATATTTAAGTCTAATTCAATAAAGATAACATGTGTGAGAGATTAGAATATTATGTGTAATTAAATTTACTTACCTAATGAATCATCCATGTACGATAATGGAAATAAACAAATTGGTATTAGTCAAGTCTTCCTCCTTACTCTTTTTCATTGTAATAGCTCTCAATGAGTAGAATTTATTCCTTAAAAATGAAAAAAAAAACCTAATTATATATTTTTATTAATGAAACTATAATAATTCTTCCTATAAAAGGCTTGAACCTTGAATGTAGACAATTACCAAATGTCACTAACTCATATGAATGTGTTTCTCTTATATTTTATTAGATTACAATTTTAAATTGGATTTTAAGCATGCATCAAAATAGGATTATTTTTTTTTTGTTTTATTAAATAAAAGATCTCAACTAATAGCAACTTAGTTGATCGATATTCCAACAAAGTCTTCACAAGCAATTTTTTTTTTGCCCTTGCTTAACAAATCTTAGTGAGAAGTGCTCGTTTTTCAATTCTCTCAAGTCACACTTTGAAATTTCATTACTATACTATATCTCTATCCCTAGAACCCTTAACATGAACACACAAGTTCAAATTAAGCATATTTAAGTTTGGATTGATTGTAAGTGAGTTAACTCATTTATCAAGAATAATAAATAGATCAAATTAAAATTAATTCATAATTAAATGGTTCACATGCTGTTTAAGAACTTGTAGTTAAGATAATTAATAACTCAATTGTAATTACTTATATATAAAAAGAAGATAAAATTCATGTTTCAATAAAATAACAACAAAAATTTAATAAAGTATTTAATCAGTAATTAAACAAATTATTGGAAACTAATAAATAATTAAATTTGATAAATAAATTTATAATATAATTTTTATTAATTAAAATTATTAAATAAATTAAATAATTTAATTCTCGTAACATATTTAATAAATAAATCAACTCAGTATAACACAATCATTGGATCGGAAATTGAAATAATTAGATTTGTTATTAATTATTCACGCATCACAAATTTATAAATCCGAATTACCACCCCATGAGTAGACTTGTACATGGACATTATAAAAAATATAAGGTTCAAATACTCTTTAATGGTTTGAATATTTATTAAATATTTTTTTGTCCAATTAATGTTTAAACTGAATTTCGATTATGATTATATTAAATGGCTTAATTTGATTATATAAATTTTTTTTATTAGTATTATTATATATTATAAAATAATTATATCTAATTATTTTTAATATAAAAATAATTAACTTTAATCGAATTGTATCAAGTCAATTTTTTTAAACTAAATAGGTTAAAATTGGGCTTTAACCATTATATTTATACTATTATACATGAGAAATTTGACCTAAAATTTGATTACATGATCTATAAATATGTCGCCTATGGGCACAATGAATACAATACGCGTCATCGAAATGATAACGAATCAATGATAACTTGCATTTTAGTCAACCTTGATTGTGTTTTTCTATGTTTCTTCCCCACTTGTGTTTGTATTCCACCCCCCTCCGAATATTATTAACTTTTATATATTAAAGATTAAGCATTTTAATATTATAATTAAATGAACATTAAAATTTTAAAATTGATTTTCTTGCTTAGAATCATTATTAAAATATTTTCCATCTCTTACAAAGTGATAGTATCTCCTTCATCTGTATCAAATATTTGACAAAACCTTTTTTTGGTATTAAAAAAACATTGTATGAATGCATATATCAGCTCAACAGGATGCGAAGTGAGTCTCGATCAATTATTATCATCTGACTTATATCGCTGTACAATCTTACCCAAAATGAAATTTTTGACCAAATATACGGTTAGATTCAAAACATTGATCATATAAATTATATCTATAAAAATTTAAAATTATTTAATGTTTCATTTATATACTTTGAAATTGACATATATAAAATATAATTTTAAAATGAGAAAAAAATTAATTAACTATTTCATAGCATACTTATTTTAGTTTAATTTTTATAAATTTTTGATGAAATATTATTATTGTAGTCACTTATCTTCCAATAATTGGGTTGGCTCAAATCACATCATAAAACAAAAGTTATGCAATAGTAAAAATCTGGATTTAAACAAGATGGGTATCATTTCATCCTCATCCATCTAAAATGTATTTATTGTTTGTTGGACTACGTATATGTGACGCTGGATTGGCCCATTAATTAAAAGATATTGAATTCTTTCCGGTAACGATCGAATTTTATCCGGTCAACTATCGTTATTTTATTCCGACTTATAGTAAATGACTTACATTCAATTAAACATTTATCTATCCTAATTATAAACTTATCTTCTTATATAAAATCAAGTTTAAATATCCCTCGTTAGCATAATTAAAAGTCAGAATTATTTTAACACATCAACAACAATATCTATAAAATTAAACCTTACATCTATTAAAATATCAATACACTCTTCAATAAATATTCTGCTTAAAATTATTATTGATTTAAATATCGGAGTGCACCCACAAATCCCTATATTATATCTACATAACCTTTTGTTTTCTATGCAAATAATTCAATTCAGTCAGTGCACCTCAAAATCAGTCAAATTCACATGGAATTGTCACTTTCTACCTTTTTTAGTGTAATTTGATTCAATCATTATTAGTTAGTTTTTTCATAATTCAAAACTAATATTTTTTTCCTATCATATAACTATGCGTGCAATTTTTTTTTTGTGCAAATAATGCTCGAAGATATTAAAATTAAGAGTTTCTTGTTGAACATGAATTTGAATTGGTTTATTGTTTTTATATAAATAGATAAATGGATAACCGTACATCTCATTCCATGCGTAGGGGCAAATGGGTCCAACTAACGTGGGGTTTATGTCACTTGCCTTTCAAGAAGTTGTGCGCAAACTTGGGGTATACAATTGAGGATCTTGCCCTTTTTTTTGGGTAGAGTCTAGAAAGAGAATTAGAAATTTATAATTAAATTTTTCTTATTCATTGGAATTTTTAATATTCAGATTGGAACCTAAGATATAACTAATTAAAAATTATAATAAAAAATTTTAGAGTAAGTATTCTTTACTCAACTGTATATAGCTGTATTTATTGTCTATTCACTTATGATTTTAGATATAAAAAAAAAAAGTAATTTGCATGTTTAACACTTATTATGCTTATTTTTTATTCAAATATAGCATAATCTGATATGTGTCTTCCACGTGCTATTGATAATCTTTATTAAATTAAAACAGAATTTCCAAAATCTGGTTTATCTCATTTTTTTTCATATCTTCTTCCATCTCAAATTATAACATTTCAATATTAAAAAAATAATTTGGGAATGACAGGTGAATTAGGGATAAATTAATATGAAATTAGGATAACTTGAAATTAATAAAAGAGCACGTGACTTAAGCAAAATAATTTTCATTAGATTTGAACAAAAATATAATAATATATCGATAAAGTGCTAATTGTATAAATTACACATTTCTTTTAGATATTTTAAACTACATATGAACAAATTCCAAATAAAATTATTTAAAATTTATTTTCTTTAAAATTGTATTAATTGACTCAACTAAAGGGATTGTTGCGTACCCAACATAATTCTTAGGTTATATAACTATTGCAAGCATGTAATCATAAGACAAACCAAGCAATATTATAATTTGCATTGAACTAAACATAATATTATGCTATACTTTCTACACATTCATTTGATGAAACTCTTTGCTTTTATTAAGGAAAAAACAATTGATGGTAGAAAGTTCACCTCATAATTAATGTGTAGGGATGACCACACCCGGCCATCATACATAGCTTACTTAAATTAATTGATCTTAAAACAAAGTGTAACACAAAAGCGTTAATCAAACCCATGCAAGGACAACAACAACAATTAATGAAAAGATACCCATTATTTTGATGGAATAAATTGATTAAT
Organism: Sindora glabra; assembly: GCA_020226215.1. Classification (NCBI taxonomy): domain Eukaryota; kingdom Viridiplantae; phylum Streptophyta; class Magnoliopsida; order Fabales; family Fabaceae; genus Sindora; species Sindora glabra. The sequence goes on from CM035226.1 coordinate 116,449,126, forward strand.
TAAAAAGTGCATCTCTTAATTCACATTGATTAATCATTATCTTCAACCACCGTGTCTTCAAAATTGGTGCCCTCAGTTCAACTGATGCAATTATACCTTTATCACTTTTGTGTGCAGCTAATTAAACTTTGTCAAAGAAATTAGGGATTTGCTCTGGCATTCTTTTGAGGAAAAAAAAAATTAATACGACTTCAAGTAAATTTTATATAAAATTATACAAAAGTATGCAATTATTTATAGAGTATTTAAATATTACAGTGTTATAGGTATTATGACTGTTTATTTATTTACTTTTTTTAATAATTATAGAAATGATAATTCACTTAAAATATACATATAATATAAGAATTTGAATTCAAATATCAAATATGATGAGAAGTAAAATTTTTTAAATAACATCCGTTGCATTATTAAAATGTTGGCACTACTATTTATGTTATAAGATTTTATAAGAAAAATAGATATACATACATATTCTAAATACTTCCATAATTTTATTAAAAAGTTATAATTTTTTTAATTAAATCACACAACAACTTCTTTAAATTCGCTGAAAGTAAGGCCCAACAAATCAATGGGGTCACAATAATGTGTTAGCAAAAGGCATACAATCAAGGCAAAGTTAACGGCAAAAAAACAAGCATTAAATCCAGGAGTCGCACTATACTTAGGTAGATGAGGCTTGGTGGCAATTTTGATGGTTGAGACCCACACAAATCAAAATCAAAAACAGAATGAAGATATGTAAAAATAAAAAACTAAAAAATAAAGAAAGAAGCCATCGTTGGCTTTATATATTCTGACGTGTTCTTAGTGATTAGTTGTAGTGGGTACCAAACTATGCATTGCTTTGTTGACTTAATAATATACCATGTGCCCTCTATCTTTCCAATTTGTGGGGGCCACGTTACCGTTACTTATATTCACTCTACTTTGATACATTTCAAACTACAATTATTTTGGGAGAGGCTGCTTTTAGAGCGGTCGTGATATCTAACAACGTCAATTATTTAATTTGTTAAATAAATGTTAGTTGCGAATTTAATATATAAGCGAATAATGCTATATATTTAATAATTTGATATCAATTCTTTATTTGATATATAAATTATTATGATTTTATAACGTTAATTTTTTTATTAAAATTAATATGTTAAAGTATTCATATTTTTATTTTGAAAAATATCACGTTATATACCCAGATTTTCATTTTAATCGAGGTCGAGGAGAAAAAGCTTTGCAATTTTCATTTTTTCTTTTTTAAGTAAATGCTACGAGCTCTTGTGTAAAAGAGTTTATTTAATTTTCTTTAAAAAACTTATCAAAATATTGATATATTTAAATTTGGGGTCACGCTTTAATAATGAGTCTCAATATATACTAGGATTGAGGGTAGATTTACAGATACATGCTTAGCATAATATTTGTGTTTTATTATATCTTTCCTAATTTTTTATTACAAATTGTAAATTTTTCTAAAAAATAATTTTTATATAAATCCTTAACAAAACAACATTTAGGATTACTTCTTCGATAAAATTATTTTGAGAATTAATTAATTACTTCTAAGAAAATTAGGACTTGTTTAGATATATTTTTATTTTTTGTATTTTTAAAAATTATTTTTGAATCAAAGGAAAATAAATATTAGAATGTATTCAATATTACAAATAAGAAAAAAATTCATATAATTATAAATTTGACATCAAGAATAAAAGAATAATTTAAAAAAAATCTAAAACTTGTTTTTATTTTTATTTTTAGGCTATACATTTAAAAAATAATTTTTAAAAATAAATTCTAAAAATAATTTCTAAACAAGTTTCTTCATTTTAAAAAATAAAAAATTATTTTCTAAAAAAAGTAAACAAGCAGATTTTTGGTATATTCTAATTTTCTTCTTGATTCCCGACAAAAAAGTATATGAAATTAAGAAAGTCCTAATTACCTCTAAGTAAACGGCAATCTAATTCTTCATTTATTTATTCTATCCTAGTTAGTTATAAGTTCTCTATGCGTTCCAAAAACAATTTATATAAAAAAAACCTGTAGAATTTTTTGAAAGAAATAACTGGCCACTAATACTTAAATAGGAAAAACTAGAATTAAATACATTGCATAAATCAATACTAATCGACACTATTTATTCAAAAATAAAATGTTTACGGCACCATTTTTTATCCTATAAAAGATATCTTATTCTATCGAAATGCTAAACATAGATATAAATAAATGATGATTCTTTAATTGACTCAACATAACATTTATTAAATAAGGTCAATATTTATCAAATCTATATTTATCTAAAATTTAATATGAAAAAATATAAATACGTCAAAACAAAGATCCGTTTGAATAAATATAATTCAAATTATCATATAGAAGGATTCTATTTACCATCGTGATCAATCCAATATTCACTTCCGAATCCAATTCTTTATTTTTCAAATAAATTTAACTCAAATAAATTATTTTGATGTTAATAATTTTATTTTTAAATTAATTAATTTTATTATATTTTATTTAATCTTAAATTATTAGTATGTATTAAGAATATATTAATATATAATTTTTAAATTTATAATTATTATTTTAGATTTAAAATTATTTTAAAAGATTTAATAGTATTTTTTAAAAAAGAAGAGAAGTCCGCAAACACAACCCGCAAGTCTACAATGCGCGAACTTTAGAACTTAGATTACCATTTAAAGAGTTTACAATTTTTGCAAATTAATCGCTGTTTGATTCATACATGGCTGGTTTATTTGTTTAACCGCTATCGCAAATCCAAAGTAGGTGATCTGTAGGAAGGTTTGCATCCTTTTTTTTTTTTTTTTTTAATATTTTTACGTTCAAATTCAACTAATATACTATACAAACATTTACTAAACTAATCCCATACCCTTCTCAAATCTAATTTTTCATCTTTCAATCAAATCCAATCTAAATTAATGATTTCAAAATTAACTAATTTTTATTATAATTTATTTAGTATTAAATTATTATTTTGAATTAAAATATATGATTTGTAATTTATAATAATTATTTGAAATTTAAAAAATTTAAACTATTTTTTTTAAAAAAAAAAGAGAAAAAAAAATCTGCAGATTTAGTCTGCAAATCCGCAACCCACAAATTTTAGAATTCAAACTTTCCTTTAAAGAGTTCACAATTTTACCGGCCGAATTCGATCCGATTCATTTATAATTTGATTTGATTTGATTTATTTGTGTGGATCCATGTAAACGGAACCCTCTAGCAGGTGTCGTTTTAGTTTTGTTGATATACGTACGCTTTCAATGACAGATGGTGAATTCCATAGAAGGAGTTTGAGGAGTACACGACATGCCATCCAACAACTAATTCGCTGGAATAAGAAAACGACAGAGCTGTCCCAAAACGCAGTACCTCTCATGGTTTCCGGAAATGTAAATTTGGAGGATTATTTTAACCTCTTCCGCTCCATGCATCCGTTTCCATTCACTTTATAATAATCTATGACACGTTACCTTATTTTCTAGCTCCCTACATCACTGCCTATAGGGAAGTGGATTTGCTTTTTTACACTCTTTAAAATTTTTCTATAGTACTTAAATTTGAGTTTAAAAATTGATTTTATGAATTTTAGTTTAATTATACACTACATAATCTTTTAAGATTATCAAGAACTTCACTATAGACTCATTTTGTTTGATAATAAAAATACACTTCTATATTCAACTTCTCCAAAATGTAAAATATATTTTAAAGGATAAAATAAAAAATTATAATCATTAATAAAAAAATTAAATATTTAAAATTAAATAAATAATAATTAATTGTAAAAATAATTTTTAAATTTTTAACTATATACTGTCTTAATTTTTTTATCAATAATTGTAATATTTCACTCCACACTCTAAATTGAATCTTATATTTTTAAAGAGATCAATATACCTTTATTTCATCGTAATATTTTATTTATTATGATATTATCAAGATTTATTTCTCATTAGGTTTCATACAATTTTAAATTCAATTGAAATAATTATTTTTATATTGTTTCTAAATATATAATTTATTTATGAATAAATTGAAGTAATTTCAATTTAAAACGATTAGTTTAGAAAAAAATCACAAGGTTTCTTCTCTATTTTCATTCTCTTAATCATATTCTCCACAGAACGCTCCATTTCTCATCTTCTCGTTAAAAAATAATAATTATAAACCAAATTAATTTCTCTTAAATTTATGAACGATTGATTGATGCTAAAGAATAGTAATAATTGCAAGATCTATCAATTTTTGAATTATAGAAAAAAATTAAGACACAATAACATTGATATAGATTATAGAAACTCGTTCATTACAAAAAAAATAGAAAATTGCTGCTGGAAAAATCTTAATCTAGGCGAATATATGATTAATTAAATCATATTAAGTTAAGCATCATGAAATGGTAAAACACTGTTTCAGATGAACAAGTCTTGTTTGTGCTTTTCATCGGAAATCACTGCCAAAAGGAAAGCCACTCTTGATGGGGACCCAAGAGTTGTCAGATTGTACCTTTTGATTTGTTACATTATATTAAAGCTACTTTGAGTTTTATTCTACATATCAAATTTTATGGATCATATTAAACATTATATTTTTATAGTAAAAATCATTTAATTTAATAATTTATAATTTATTAATAAAATCAATTTATACATATAAGAATAAATTTATTAACAATGTTCTGAGGACAATTGTTCTTATGAATAAATTTATTTATATAAATATTAATGATATATTACTTCATAAATTTAAGTAAAATTATCCTCCACAAATTCTTTTTCATCAATTTAAAAAATTATTTTAATTAAGTATAAAAATATTTAAAACTTGTTAATTACATACAAAAATATATATTAAAAAATATATTAAAATAAACTAAAACTTATTTTTATTTTATATATAAATATTATTTCACAATTTAAAATTTTTGCATCATCATTGTCTCTACATATATATATTTATTGAATTTAGGTACAATTTGTCTATAAAAAAAGCTAGTCTCATGTTACAGTCAAAATGATGCAACCAAACCCCAATTCTTACATTTCCAAGAGAATTATAAACCATCCTTTTTCGTTTTGGATTTAGTTTGTTGTCACCATTCAGGTCACTTTTGCCTTCCAGCTGATTAACTGGAAGGCATAAACAGCTACACACCTACAAAATCACTGCAAAAATTTAATCAAAGCTTTTTATTATTGACATACTTCTTATAATATTTATGATCCAGATTTTCTTTTTTACTCTTTTGGTCATATAAATTTATATCAATTTAAAAATTATTTTTTTATAAAAATAGGAGTGTAAACTTCTAAACACATACACAAATTGGCAAAATAAACAAAAATACATCCATGATACTCTAAATTTAAATACAAAATACTGAAATAAAAAACCTCAAAAATAATATCATATGTCATTAAATCATTAAAAGTTTCGACGAAACAACTCATTAGCATAAAAGTAAATTAATTTTATTCCCAAACCCACAAATAAATTTTGCTTCTTTCTTGCAATCTTAAAAAAAATTGTTGGACCAAACTTTGAAATATTAAAACTTTTGTATATAATAATGTCAAATTATATCAATCATTTAAAACCTTCTCAATGTATTAATTTCACGTTTAAGCTGAAGTTTGACTTGAAATATAATTTTTTTCTTTTGATAAGGACATGTAATATAAAATTTAATATCATAAATAAAGAAGAATAAGCAGAAAAAAGAAGGAAAAGAAGGAAAAGACACATGGACGGTTCAGTACACACGTGTAAGCTCCATCAATGCTACCTTCATTCATTATTTAAATTAAATTAAAGGCTTATGTGTGTCCTCAAGGGAATTTAAAAGGTTTGTAGAATGTATGGACATAGACTATTTCCAATTGGGCATGTCTTTTTCTACAAGACCAAGCATGCATGGATTGGTTATCTTTTACATCCCACTAAAAGTTGTCCTCAAAATTAAATCTAATTAACCAATTTAGCCTTTTGGATATTGAAAATGGGAACATTATTTTCACTGCAATTATTGAAGGGACCACAATTTCCCCATGCCAAATGCAACTTCACTTTTGTTTTCACTTTCCCTTTTTGCTAGGAATTAGGGTGTATGATACATTGGCTATTTTGGCTTAAAATCGACCCTAAACTATATTAATTCAAGAGATTGATTGATTGAGATCACCTTCACTTATTTATTTGAACGAAAAATATTATGATATTAATTTAATAATAAATAATAAATAATATTTAACTAATTTAAATAAAAAATATTAATTTAAAATATTTGAGTTAATTTTATTTATTTTTATTTTCATAATAAAATACATTCATTAAATAAAATAATTATTAGTAATGATAAATTAATTATAATATTATTTACTATTTTGTTATCATTAAATTAGTACCATAATTTTTTATAAAAATATTTTCTATAATAAATAATATACAATTCAAGATATGGCCCCATGCAAGGTACATAGCATTACTTCACTTGACCTCAAAGTGAAAGCTGAAATCATTATAGGTGGGTAGCATGGGCAAAATAAAAGGGTTTGGTACTTTAATATGTATACATGAGAGGTGCATTTATATTATATCTGTTTTGGTTAGTTTGAAATTATAACTGCTGGCCATTTATTCATAAAATTGCGAGACTTTTGGTGTTATTATTTTTAATATTTTGATAAATAAAAAATATCGTTTTAAATTTAACATTCATTTAATTATAATTTAAAAATTTTTATTTATAAAAATTAAGCAAAAATAATATTAACATCTAATATTATAATAAAATTAGAAATATTTTCCTTTGTAAGAGTGCTCTTCCACTTAGTAAGTGAGTTTCTATTTTATGTTAAAATAATTAGTGTGGTTAAGCCACTAAAAATTAATAGATTAAATGGTGAAGGATTAAATAATTTACAAGAATATTTATGCTTTAACTCAATGTAGTTAAATTCAACTACTATCTATTACTGTTATAGTATGGATTATATTCTTTTATCAAGCTCAAAAAAATACATTTCATTGCTGATTTTTAATATAATCCCGGAAATGGTCAGTATATTAATTATTTTTTATGAGCATGAATAAGTCTTAAACCCATAAACGGATCTAAGGGAACGTTCTTCGCATTAGACCTATATTTTAGAAATTAATAAGAAATTAATTCTATTAAATACTTTTACCAAATAAGCCAATTGAATGAGCAGAATAGTCTTAAAAATGTAATTTTTTTTACTTAAAAAAATTAAATGGAAGAGCTTTAAGAGAAGTTTAAATCAAAATTACTTGCTAGTTAAAAAAAAAAAAAGGGTGCAAAGTCAAAATGAATTTAAAAGGAAATCTATTTCTTTTTCAAACGCACAAAAAGATTCTAGTTTGGTAATTAGTCCAAATAACGAGCCCATTTGACAACCTTCTTCTTCAATGCAAGCATTCTGCTAGTCAGCTTTTCTCCTACGTTATTGCACTCACACTCATCCGGTCTTTCTTATCCAACTTATTTTAATATCATTTTATTTCAAAAATTCATAATTTTTATTGGTTGCTTGAAATATTTTATGTAGTATCGGATCCAAAAACGGTTTTTGGAAGAAACGAATGTTGAAATATTTGTACCCCATTCGAAAAAATTTGAAATTTATGGCTGAAAAAGCCACAGCACAATCCGACACAACGACAAAGTTCGTGTTTTTTTATTTTTAAGATCACAGGAAAAACGAAATTGTTTTTGGTTTTCAATTTTCTTGAACAGAAGAGAAAACCAGTCCGAGTTACAAGAACGGCAATTTTCCTAACTTGTTTCTGATTTTGATATTCTTTCTTTCTCTCCGTGTCTAAGGAGGTTTGTTTGTTTTGCCACAACAACCTCAACTTCCTCCGGTAGTCTCTTGACCCTCGAAACTTGCGCTTTCAGTGGTGGAAACCTGTACTCCTTCTTGATTTGGCAAATGCGCTTTTGAAGTTCGTTTTTGGGGATTGTTTTGAAGCAAAACGAAAACCAAAATCATTCATTTGGATGCTATTCTTTTTTAGCGTGTAGAGCTTATAGCTTTTCTGTATTTATTCTACCACCACCCCTGTGGCTTCGTCGTTCAGGTTCAGGTTCAAGTTCAAGTTTTCGGCGTTCAGTTGAAAGGGTTTGCTTGATTTTGATGATTTGGGCAATGCATCAGTGGAATTGAAGAAAGAGGTGAATTTTGAGTTTGCGCGAGTGAATTTGAGAAAAAAAGAAGTTGTGAAATTTGTTTGAATTTGTGGGTTTTAGAAGGGATTTTTCAAAATGATGCTATCAGCTTCGCCTTCGTCGATAGTGAGGAGCTCACTGGAAGAAATGCTTGAGTCGCTTCGCCGGAGAGATGAAGAAGAGAAGCCAAAGGACTTGCCGCCGGCATTGCCAGCTCGGCCAACATCGAGAGCTCGGCTACCGTCGGCCAGGCGTTCATTGCCGAGTAACTTCACGCTTGATGGTGATTGTGGTGTGGCAGAGTGTTTGCAGAGTAAATTGAATGCTATGGAAGAGAGCAAGAGGAAAGACACAAATATGGGGCAGCGGAATAAGGGTAGTTTTGTGAGCAAGAGGATAAAGAAGGATGAGGAATCACCATACGCGGCAGCAAAACAGGAGAACATAAACAAAGCATCATCAAAAGATCCAGTGTCAGCATATAGTGCGTCTGTTGCTTCATCCTTGAAGGAACCGGATTGGCATGACAGCGTTAATTATTTCATAAAAAAGGTAACTTGGAAAAAATGGTATTTTGGTTTTCAAAACTTTTGGCCTGTGTTTCTGTCTACGATCTTGCAGCTGTTGGGTGTATAAATGCAGTTGTAAGAGTGATTGCGTTAATATTTAGCACTCTCATTTATTTTTTCACTGTACTAGCACTCCTTTGTATTGTATGCTTTGCTATTAGATATTATTAAGATAAGATTTGGGTGTTTGGACGTAAGCAGTCAGCTGGAAGAAAATTTGGAAGTTGCTGCTGTAGATGAAAGAATTACGCGGATCTATGTGTGGTGGGGAAAACATTTAAGATGTAATTGCTCTATAGAATGCATTGATGAGCCTGATGTGTAATTGGGACATTTTATGATATTCGTTTAGCTATATAATAATAATAATAATAATAATAATAATAATAATAATAATAATAATAATAATAATAATAATAATAAGGTTGGTTTGTTTGATGGTGTCAAAATACTTTGTTATTTATGGTATGGCTTTTCAGATCTTTTAGATGTTAATATTTGAATCAGTGACATGTTGGTATTTCTATAGGTTAATTTAGGCATAAATTAATTGTTTGTGGCATTTGCACTTTGATCCAAATTTTGCTCTGCTTTGTTTTTCCATAGATTCTCCCTCTTAGTTGTCAGATACCAAGGGAGAAGTGCTGACTATGTAGGTTGACTTTATCAAAAGCCTGGTTGATCAAAAGACTTAAGAGTTCCTTTCAAAATGTATTTTTGAGAAGCTTAGATGTTGCAGCTTTTGTTTACTTGAAGTTATATAGCAGCATCATGATTCTTCTCTTATTAGTTTATCGTTGGCATAGAAGATACATAGTGGCCATTTGCACTTATTTTAAATTTTCACTGTTTTAAGTTGTTTCTCCAGAAACTTCATGTCTGGTGTAAGCAACCACATGGCCAGTGGGGGCTAGGGAAGATACAATCAACTTTGGGAGAGGAAGCTTTTGTTTCACTCCCAAATGGAAATGTAAGACCAGTATACTTTTTGTTCTTTGAAAGATGGCCAATAATCTCAAGCAGGCAAGGTGATGGAGTTTTTGTGCATTGAGTTGTAACTGCAGGTTATGAAAGTCACCAGAGCAGAGCTCCTACCGGCTAATCCGGATATTTTGGATGGAGTTGATGATCTTGTAAAGCTTAGTTATCTGAATGAACCATCAGTTCTTCATAATCTTCGGTTTAGATATTCTCGTGAGATGATTTATGTATGTGTTTTTCTTGGCCTATTCTTTGACTCGGACTACCATCTATCTCTTCTTATGTGCTTAAATTGTGCGTTCTATATGTAGAGTAAAGCGGGGCCCATTTTACTTGCATTCAATCCCTTCAAAGGTGTTGACATTTATGGAAATGAGTATGTTACAGCTTATAGGCAGAAACGTGCGAAGAGCCCTCATGTTTATGCTGTTGCAGATGCAGCTTACAATGGGATGATGGAAGGTAATTCTCCCTTTCTCAGTCCTTTGCAATTTTCACATTGTATTCTTATAACGTGTTTCTGAGGTTTTCTGTTTGCATTTTGTTTCTTGCAGATGAAGTAAATCAGTCCATTATCATAAGGTCAGTGTCATCTCATTTTCTGTACATTGAGGGTACTGTTTTGTACAGGACTGTTAGGATATGTTCCTGAACTTGAAAGCATTAAACTGTCATGAGAGGGACAAGATAGGATCACCGGTCTGATTATTAACAGTAACCCTTCCCTCTTTTTTTATTTTTTCTGCAGTGGCGAGAGTGGATCTGGGAAGACAGAGACAGCTAAAATTGCTATGCAGTACCTAGCTGCTCTTGGTGGTGGCAGTCGCAGGATAGAAAATGAAGTTCTTCAGACAAATTATATACTGGAAGCTTTTGGGAATGCGAAAACACTTAGGAACGATAACTCTAGCAGATATGTGAGTTTTTGCATTACTTTTCTCTTCAATTGAACTTACTGCGGCTATTGTTGTATAAAGATTTTATCGCTTGAAAAAGTTTTCTGTCCTGTTATGTTTATAAATTTCTCATTGTTAATCTGCCTCTTAATTTTCTGAAGCCTATTCTGCACTTTTTGAATGAGATCTAATCATTTATGGATGAGCATCATGGTTGATATTCGTTTTTTATTTGGTGCAGGGGAAGCTAGTTGAAATTCAGTTCAGCACAGTGGGGAAAATCTGTGGTGCTAAAATTCAAACCTGTAAGCACATTCAAGTGCATTGTCACTGCAACTACATTATTTTATGATTTTAATTTCTGTTGAGATTGCTGACTTGACTTACTTTGGGTAAACGAATCCTGTATGCTAACTCCAACAGTTCTCTTAGAAAAGGTAACTTGTGATGCCCTATCTAAATTTCTTTTTGAAACTGTAAAATTTATCCTTTTTCAAATTCAAATCTAAAAGTATTTTTGTCTCGTTTGAGCAGTCAAGAGTTGTTCAAATGGCCAGTGGTGAGCGGTCATATCACATCTTCTACCAACTTTGTGCTGGTACTTCTCCCGTTCTTAAAGGTTGTATTTTCTAAGCAAGTTTTCTACTTATTTGAATATTTGTGTCAATATATGCTATGCAATCATTCCTCAGCTAACACATTTGTTTTCACATTTTACATATCATATGTGATGTGTTCAATTGGAATTAAGCACCATGTTAGTTATAGGAGGCAGGTGGCCTAAGCCCAACTGTATCACTTCTGTTCAAGAAATTTCAGCTAATGGCACTTGGATTTTCTGTCGAACAGTCCAACTTAACCTTATGTTAATGTGACCTGTACTGGAAACTTGTTCTGTTTCTGTTTGAATGTGACAGTTATGCTATAAAAAGTTAACTGTTCAAAATTAGTTATAGTTCAATCTTTTGAACTAGTATATAGCTGTCCCAGGACAACTGAATTGGTCAATTACCGTTCTTGATTATTAAATTGGACTTTTAGATTTTGGTCCCTTTTCTAGTGACATCAATGATGACCTCCTCTGCTATGTTAAAAATTGAATACTCTATGTCATATACAAATTCTTCAACTACAATTTCTGCACATGAAGTCATAATTAACCTTTGCAGTTTGATTAATTCATCATCTTGAACTCATAGCTAAACCATTTTGTTTTTTCTGTGCAGAGAGACTAAATCTTAGAGTGGCCAATGAATATAGATACCTTAATCAGAGTGACTGCATGACAATTGATGGAGTTGATGATGCTAAAAACTTTGATAAGCTGATGGTATATTTTTTAATAGTTCATTTGCTGAACAGTATCTACTTTATCTACTTGAAGTTCTTCTATTTTTATATTAAGATCTCTTATTTATTTATTTTTTATATATTTTCCTTTTGTCTCTTCCTAGAAAGCACTTGATGCTGTTCGAATTTGGAAAGATGGTCAAGAGCTAGTGTTTAAGATGCTTGCTGCAATATTATGGTTGGGAAATGTATCATTCCAAGTTATCGACAACAAGAAGCATGTTGAAGTGGTGGATGATGAAGGTAAGATTCATAGCTTTGGTGTCAAACCTTTTGATGGACTACTTGTACCCTGTGCTGTTTTCTTTACACTATTTTAGTGACTGTGATTACTTCAAGCTCGCTAGACTCTTAGATCCTTTGGAATGTTATATTTATAAAGAATCAAAATTTGGCCTGGTATCATGGGAAAGAGAGCTTTCAGAGCGGTTCATTTTGACCAACCTAGCAACTTACTAGGATATAAATGAGATCTTGTTTTCAACTGGATAGTTACTTCAATCTGCATATTTCTTTTGGCAGCTGTGAGCAGTGCCGCTCAGCTGATGGGTTGCAGTCCCCAGGAGTTAATGATAACTTTGTCTACCCATAAAAACCAAGGCAGCAAAGATACTGTTTCCAAAAAATTGACATTGCAAGAGGTCTGTTTAGCTTAAATAAATGTTTTTTTTCACTGCTCATAAATAGGTTATGTTCAATAAGCCTTTTTGTGTTCTGTGCTCAGGCAATTGACACAAGAAATGCCTTGGCAACATTTATATATTCAAGCTTGTTTGACTGGCTTGTAGAGCAAGTGAACAAGTCACTTGAAGTGTCTCAGGAGCATACTGGGCGGTCTATTAGTATCCTTGATATCTATGGGTTTGAGTCATTCAAGGTATGCAGCTTGTGTTACTGTGCTCACTTGTTATGTAAAGAATGGTTGTATATTGTCTAATGGTTTGATGTTTTTCATTTTCAGAAAAACAATTTTGAACAGTTTTGTATAAATTATGCTAATGAGAGGCTTCAGCAACATTTCAATTTGCATCTATTTAAACTTGAGCAGGAGGTGAGCATCTATGTTAAGTTTTAAAATTGCTGGGTATTTTAATGCTAAGTACCTTAAACGCGAATGCTATGCAATTCCAGGAATTTTTGAAATTGTGCATTTGAAGAGTGCTGCTATCTTTGAAAAGAAAATCATATTTGATTGAGACTCTGATGAATTATTTCCAATATATAACATAGCTAATAAAAAATGTTATCAAAATAAAAGCTTCTTTTGCTAAGATGATTGACACTTGGAATTTGAAGTGCAATTTCATAATGGTTTGGTGGGTCCATCTCAGATCAGGTGGCCCTACTGAGCTTGTTACTATGTAGTTGTAAATGTTGTGAATTCAAGAGTTATTTTGTAGTTATTATGTTTTAGTTACATATCACTGCGGGCATGTTTATCTTCTATCAAGTAGCTGTTGCATTACAGATTAACAGTGGTACTGCAATTTACAACTTTCTTTTGTTTTAGGACTACGAGTTGGATGGTATTGATTGGGCTAAAGTTGATTTTGAGGACAATCAAGAATGCTTGGATCTCTTTGAAAAGGTACCTATATGGTTCAGATTTTCTTAAAGTGTGTATGATATCACTTTGGCTGGAAAATGGGTCATTTTTATGATTTTGGTCACATGACTTGTTTATTTCCACACATTATGCTCGTCTGTGATGCAGAGTATTTTCAGAAAGATATGTGATGCATTCATTTTCTAGTGTAGGCCGTAGTCTACATTATTCTTTTTCTGATTACTTTCAATATTATGTAACCTGTTGTGTACTGTGCAGAAACCATTGGGAATACTCTCTTTGTTGGACGAGGAATCAAAAAACCCCAAGGCCACTGATCTAACGTTCGCGAACAAACTTAAACAGCATTTGAATGCTAATCCTTGCTTCAAAGGGGAAAGAGGCAGGGCCTTTGGTGTTCGTCACTATGCAGGGGAGGTTAGTTGCTACTCAGTTTTATAGGAGTTTCAAAAGTCAGCTTTTGGGAAATGAATTTAAATGGTACAACTTTAGGTATTTTGGGTTTGCATTCATCCTCAAATAACATAAAAAATTGCATATGGAAGATAAGAATGTCATGTTTTGTTAAACCTGCTTGATGTTAATACTAATAGGACACAGACTCAACAAAAGTGATATATGTATATCTTGTGTTTCTAAGCTGAACATTTTTTTATGATCTTGAATTATAATATTATGCAACACTCCTTTGGCTTAAGTTGTTTCTAAGCATAACATTTTTAGATTTTTTTTTTTAATTACAAATTAGTTCTTTCCTTCCTCTCTCCTACTTTGTTTGAAGGGGATTTCACTTGTCTAGGTCCCCCCCCCCACCTGCAATGAAATCCTATGCAACTAAATGATTCGGCTTATCATTATAACATTCTTGAGACATGTTTAGTCAATATTTATAAACCTAGTTTATTAAAAAGGGATTTCACTTGTTTAGGTTCCCCCCCCCCTTTTTCTTTACTTGCAATACAATCATATGCAACTAAATGATCCGGCCTATCGTTATAACATTCTTGACACATGTTTATTCAATATTTGGTAATGATTTTTTTTTTTTTGCTGGTTTTGTCAATACTTAGTAACAATTAAAAAAAAATTTTTGCTGTTCTTTCTTTGGCCTTTTTATATGTAGAGTTTGGACCTTGAAAGTCAATTTGGTATTTATGTTTGTAAATTTACTAACATCCAGCTTCGTCATTAGGTTTTGTATGATACGAATGGCTTTCTAGATAAGAATAGAGATGCACTGCCTTTCAGTTCCATTCAATTCCTGTCATCAAGTGGTTGTGCCCTGCTGCAGTTGTTTGCTGCCAAAATGTTGGCACTAGATTCAGAAAAGCAGAGTCTTGGGACAAGGTTCAAGGTATTATTGAAAATTTTTTATCTGGTTCTAAGCCTCCAAAATTTGGAAACAATTCAGTAGGTCATGATTTGTTGCAGAAGATTATGATGTGATGATATGTAAGGGATGATTATGGACAATATAACTCTATCCTGAAAATCACATCACTTTATAATATATAAGGATTATGGAACTAACATACTGTGAAATAAATAAAATGTAATTTGTTGATTTAAATGCAATGGATCTTTTGCTTTCTTTCAGGATCAGTTGTTCAAGTTGATGAGTCAGTTGGAAAACACCACACCTCATTTTATTCGATGCATAAGGCCAAATACTAAGCAGCTTCCTGGCTTATATGATGAAGACCTTGTATTACAGCAACTTATGTGTTGTGGAGTTTTCGAGGTGGTTAGAATTTCGAAGACTGGATATTCTACACGAATGACACATCAAGAGTTCGCTGTAAGGTAGTAAAAAGGAAAAAAAACTGGATTCAGTTTATCAGATTATCCTTAATGCTGGATTAATTTATGTGCCTGCATGTATTTAGGTACGGGTTTCTGCTTCCTGATGCCAATGTATCTCAGGATCCATTAAGCATCTCAGTTTCTGTTTTGCAACAATTTAATATCCCTCCTGAAATGTATCAAGTTGGCTTCACCAAGCTATATC
This sequence comes from Sindora glabra, assembly GCA_020226215.1. NCBI lineage: Eukaryota > Viridiplantae > Streptophyta > Magnoliopsida > Fabales > Fabaceae > Sindora > Sindora glabra. Next base: position 116,464,724 of record CM035226.1, read on the forward strand.
TCCGAACTGGGCAGGTATATCCAAGATTGCTGAGCTGGTCTCGGAGACCTACTTTCTTCTTTCGCCTGTTAATGATTTGATAGTAAACGTATTTCATGTTTTTCACTTCTAATTCAAGTGGCTTATATTTAGTCTCTACTTGTTATTAAGAGACAAATTTCAGATAGTCTCTTCTCCCAAAGCTATAGTATTGAGAGCTGGATCATGGTTGACTTCACATGACAGAAAATTTTTGATAAAAAATTATAGGCAACTTATTTTGCTAAATGAATTGTCAACTGGTTTCCTCTTTAAAATACTAAGCTGGAAACTAGATATAAGAGCAGTGGCTTAAATGTCCTTTTTGGGCTTGCCTTGAGATACATTTGTGTGATGGTTTCTGTAGATTGGTGCACTGGAGGATAGGAGAAAACAGGTCATGCAGGGAATACTTGTGGTTCAAAAATGCTTCCGTGGTCATCAAGCTCGCCTCCATTTCCATGAACTTAAGAAGAATGGAGTGACAACATTACCATCATGTAATGCAGGTCCATGTTTCTATCAAGCTACTTTTCTACTTAACAGGGTTTTGTTCATTTATATGCTGTTATAAACTATACCTTTTTTTTTTTAATAAAGGATAACTGATATTTATCCAAAGGTAAATCTTTGTGTAGTTTGGATTATATTTCTTATTTTTATCTCTAAAGTCCTTATGATGCATATTCAGTAAAATACTTTATATCTCTAAATCATCAGTTTGAATACAAAAACAGCTGTAGTCTGTTCTATATTGCATCTTAAAAAATGATTTGCTGGAAATTACCATTACATTACAGTTGTTCGTGGTGGAGAAAATGCTAGGAGGAAATATGAACTTGAGGACATCCAGGCGATCATACTGCTACAGTCTTGTGAGTGTGGTTCTGTTTACCTACAAGTTACTTGTGCCCTCTTTTTTTCCTTTTTTGGTTGGGGGGTGGGTTGTATAAATAATTTTATTATTATTCATTACCCTTTCATCCAGTGATTCGTGGGTGGCTGGTTCGGAGGCATGTTAGTGGCATGCACAAGTTGAAAAAATCTCACGAGAACACAAAATCTAAGCGAAAGTCACGCTCAAAGATGTCAGAAGGGAAGGTAATTCAGTATGCTTATTTTTAAATTTAGAAAATTTAATATTATAGTTTTTTTTATCAGTTTTTCATTTTCTCTTAATGGTGTTTCCATCATTATTTTTCATATTTGACAACACAATTATGGCAATTATGAATTCTGTATTTGAAGCCATTCATGTTTCAGATTATTGTTGTTATTTTTACACTTCACTATTCCATCAACTCACACACATTGATGTCAACCTTCTAGCTGAAATTTTACCAGTTCCTCCTTTGCATGAGGGTATAACCCTCTTCCCATGATCTGTATAGCGAATTCAAAACTGCAGTTAACAAGTGTCTTCTTTACTTTCCTTTTGAACTTATTCTTCAGAATAGCTCCCAAGTGCTCGAGATAATACTCTTGATAATTTTGCAGGAGATGCCTAAACAGCAGGTTCTGAATCTGCCTTCAGCTTTAGTAGAGCTCCAAAGGCGAGTTGTCAAGGCTGAAGCAACTCTGGAGCAAAAGGAACAGGAAAATAATGCATTGAGGGAACAACTTAAACAATCTGAGACAAGATGGACTGAATATGAGATGAAGATGAAATCAATGGAGGAGATGTGGCAGAAACAGATGGTATCTTTGCAAGTAAGTCTACAGTCCTTGCAATTCTTCAAATTTGAGGTACATATGAATGTTAACGTGGTTGCAATTGACACTGTTGACTGATCTCATCAAATCAGATGTTCAAATGCTTGATTCAGCTGTAATACGAACCCCAAGTGCTCTCGAGTCCAGCTCGTCCTAAATAATAGATGATTGAATAATTACACTAGTCTCTTTTAAGAAAACAGTACTGGAACTGCTGAATAATACAAAGTAGTGCGATGTAAAAGATGGTTATATTTCTGAATTATTCTCTTGCTAAAACAAATTACATGTGAAATTGTTACTGATATAAAAAATGCATCTGAATTGTGCGGGGAAAACAATTCAGGTCTGCTAATTTTCTGATTTTCCATGAGCTTGTTGCACCTTATTTTCTGGATAATTCAGATGCATGCAGCTTTCAAACTAATTTTATTCTGTAGTGGATTCTAATTGCTATTTGAGTGCAGACGAGCCTTGCTGCTGCTAGAAGGAGCCTTGCTGCTGAGCAATCCACTGGTCAACCCGGAAGACATGATAATGGACATGATAATGTTTTGTCACCTCGTGGCTATGATTCTGAAGATGTTACTTCCATGGGATCTCGAACACCTGGTGGGAGCACACCTATCAAGTTTTCTAGTAATCTTTCTGATGCTGGAACAGGCAGAGAACCCAATGGTACTTTGACTGCAGTCAACAATCTGATCAAGGAATTTGAGCAGCAGAGGCAGACTTTCGATGATGATGCCAAAGCTCTGGTCGGGATTAAATCTGGTCATTCTGCTAATATGAACCCTGATGAAGAATTCCGGAGACTTAAACATAGGTTTGAGGAATGGAAGAAAGAATACAAGGTTAGATTGCGGGAGACAAAAGCCAGGCTTCATAAAGTAGGGAATCCAGAAGTGGAAAGAAGTCGCCGGAAATGGTGGGGAAGATTCAGCTATAGGGCGGCATAACTTTAAGTTTCAGGCATTCTATACACTAAGCTGTAGACAACTTGGCAAGATGGTGAAAATGAATGTTGTCATGATTCATAAACTGTATCTGTTTTGGGATACTGTTTCTTCATTATCTTGTGGGAACACCAGGGAGACTTTTCTATTGTGCAAGTTGTGGAGGGGAAAAATTGTATATTTACCAATTTTGTTACATGGTGGAAGTATTGATAGGTTGTGCATAGTTGTAGACTCATAGGATTTCATAGCTGTATCGAGTGTAGTCTACTTGTGTATATTTGTATGTTATGACTATATATACCCAGTCCCTGAGATATTAATAGTAAGTGTTGATACCTCATTCTGCTGGTAATGTTTATGACTGCAATACTCCTGTTATTTTGTTGAATATTAAGTTCTTGTCTGATTTGTCAGAAAATATCATACTAGAAAAGTTTCATTGGTTTGGATATAAATAAAGGATATTTATGCTACAATGTATGGTGTTGTGATATTCGGATAAAAAGCAAATTCTTCTTTAAAATAGGTGTTAGGCACTTTGATAGTCCAATAGTATCTAATATTATTTTGAAGAATTTTACTCTCTGTTATATTTAATGCTCAAATTTACGATTACGTATGTGTGTTATTAATATAAAAAAATATTTTTAGTGATTTTAATAGGAGACTAGAAGACTACAACTTAGTAAGAACCTGTGAAGACCACAAGGTTGCATCCTTGTTTCTAAATTATTACACAGCTTTTCCTTCTGTGCATGCAAACAGATGAAAGTGAAAATTTCCTTGATATAAATGAGGCTTAAAAAACACCTCTCATGACATTTACTTTCATTGTAATCGACACAAATATTTTCATGTTAGAAAATAAACACAGAAAAAACAATCTTAGACAAACTCATGCCATCTATCAAGGCAGTCCAATAGATTTTGCGAAGGGCCTTTTCCCAGTGACAATGGCTTGAACAAAGAAACTAGACAGAGAGAACGTAGCCAACATGCCATTCTTGATCTCCACCTCAAGGATAGGATCATCAGCAAGACCACGAGGAATTTGGAACATCTCCTCTTCTTTTTGGCCATTTTCTTGACACCTTAGAAAGATATACACAGAATTTTTATGTGTAGAGGATCCACAATCCCCTTTTTATATATAACAGGACTCATAAAAAGTATATCTCTTTCTATCATAACAATAAAAATCATGACTGAAAGGAAAAAGAGAGCATCCGGATCCATCCAAGAGAGTCAGAATACTGGCCATCTCCCACGCCCAGAAGGCCGTTGATTCCGAATCTCTCAACAAGACAGCATTAGAACAACTTGGAAAGCAAACATGACATGGATGCTCTGTGCATGAACAGTCAGGGCCTCCTTCTGAGGAATCAGACTGGTTCCTTGAAGTCCCTTCTAACCCACTCCTGAGGAACTTTTGGGGTGCTATGCAGCCTAGTGCTCCAAGCATGCACCCATGAATCGCTTACAATATTATTGTTCCTACTACTGGGTGTCTACAAGGACTGCATTCTGATTTTTATGCTAAAGAAACTTGGTTTTATATATACTTATACATCAGCTTGATGAGTGATTATTTGGGCAAACCAGGAACGTTGTGCAGCTTAAAGTTAACAACCAAACTCAAGACCCCCATTCCTGCCAAATGCCTCTGGTTCAGCACATAAATTAGCAGTTTCTCATCCATAATCCCGAGAAACTCTCTAGTACGAGCTGAAAAGGATCCCAAGTATTTCACTCTGCCTGTTCCATGCAGACAACCAAAACTGCAACTATCCTTAACAACAGGAAGATGAGATAAGTACTAGTTGTAAAAACAAAAGGTGCAGAAGGACAAATTTTAAGGAGGAAACCGCAACACATAAAATGCCAATATTTTAGCAGATTTGCGGTGAGCGTGGATCGAACACGCGACCTTCAGATCTTCAGTCTGACGCTCTCCCAACTGAGCTATCCCCGCATGTTGAGAGGACTGCTATCCAAAGATGTCAGCCCTACTGTTATGACTTATGACATCTCACATTAAACTCTGTATAACAAAGAAATTAATACATCTATATTTAGTTTAATTTTGGGTCTGGCCTAAATATTTGTTTATATTTTGTTATCTTTTATCTTTTACAGGTGTTTTATAATACCTACTAACTTTTATTTGAACAAATTGTATGATCTAACTTTCAAAAAACATATGTTATCCTAGTAAAAAAAAATTGTACATGATCGGATGAAATGCCAATTGAACTATGAAAATTATTGATTGGATTAAAAGGAAAGTCAAAATTATTTTATCCTTTAAATTTAAAATTACATTTTTTAAGTTAAGTTACCATTATGCCTTCTAAATAATTAAAAATTATTTTGATTTACTTTATTAGGATTTTTGTGTGCATGATAATTATTTAATTTGTTGTGAATGCACTAAAAATAAGAATTAATTTGAGAAAAATAGAATTTCATGATGAAAATAGATGGAATTAAGATACATAAAGATTTGTGTAAAAATTAGAATTAAGTAAGATGTATAATTAACCATTTTCTCAAATCACCTTCATAACCTTTCAAAATTATGAAGATGCCCTTTGGGCATTATAAAACCTAATGACCCTATTTTTCCCCAAAATTTTGCCACCATTAGCTAACTCCAACCTTCTCCACCTTCCTATACTTCTTCATTTTCATCTTCATCTTCTTCTATTTCTCAAGGATTTAGCAACAAATTTGTCAATAATTGCAAGCAAATAAGGTAAACTCCGTAGGAACCAAGCTTTGATTGGAAATTGAAGTTTGAGTTGTAGGAAGGGAAGTTAGGGATTTAGAAAATTTTAGTTGATTCTCCTTTGATACTGTGCTATCAAGGACAAACCAACTCTATTTCTAGTTTCTATTATCTCCTCCATACCACTGTAGGTAAATAATCTACTTAAATTAGATGATTTTATTTTATTTTATTTTTTATTTATTTTGAATCCAATGCTTTTCTTGTTTGGGAGTTGAGGATTTGATGGAAAAAAAAAGAGTTATAGTATGATAGGTTTGCATTGAATAGTTATAAAATGAATATAGAGAGTGGATTTGTGTTTAATTTTAGAGTTATGGAAGTGAGTGAGATGGATTAGAGAAGAATTGACAATTCAAATAGTATTTTTCATTGAAGATCTGCATTTTTGGAGTTAATACTCAAATATATATTCAAGTATGACACTAGAATTCATATCTAGATGTTTATACTTAAGTAAATACTCAAGTATCCATGAAAAGTTGCTTTCTAAATGATCCTACTTGAATATGACATTTAGAGTTATTTTTGGATAGCCATATGGGAGTTTATACTCAAGCATAAAAGTTAGAATTCATCCCTCGACCCTTCATAATCAAGTGCATATTGGAGTGCAACACCTCTATATGCCAAGTTTAGTTTAGTTATTTTATGATATCATAAGTTAGTTTATGATTGTATAGTTTATATAATTGTATAATAATAATGAGAATGTTGATATTTATGATATTGACAATAGGACCACAAAGGGGGACACATGTTTACAAGAAAATATGAAGGTATTGTGTAGTTTCATTATACGTATTATTAAATTGTGCATGTAGTTAATTCTTGAATATGTATGTATTTGAGTAGTATTATTGATATTGAAACCCCATTGGAGAATACACTTTTGTGTGAAATGTGAAATGAAGGTACAAATATGGAAATATAAAATAACGATATTGAATTGAAATTAAAAATATTTGTGAATGGATAAGGTATTTGAAGAGATAAAATTGGATTTATGAACAGTTATGATTGACTAGGAGACACAAAGTGGATTAAGTATCTGTTACTATTTATTATTATATTATTGTGCATTGATTGCTATCAAAGGTGTACAAAAATGTTATATGATAAATGAATTAGGAATTTGGCTAAGATTGAATATTGCTAATATAAGTGTGTATGTGTAGCCATACACACACACACACACACATTAGAATTAATGCATGATTGTTTATTTTTATTTTAGTTAAGTAAGTTATCTGTTTATTGAGTTTATGACTCACAATTTTTTATTTAAAATATTTTACAGATTTGCTCATTTAGGCTCTCTAGCCATCACCTGCAACTCAAAAATAAAAATTTCCTTATAATGTTGCTATAAGTAGCCATAATTAAGATAGTATGGGACTATAGATAATTTTAGGTTTTGTAAATAATTTTGTACGTATTTTCGTATATATAAATTCTAAGCGTAGTTATTGTTAAAAAATGTTTATAAAGTACTCATGTTTTTTAGAAAATTGTATAATGATATTAATGTAAGGTTAGTTAAACTTGCAGAAATTAAGAAATGAATTTTGCACCGATCATGATCAAGTGAATCGTAATAGCTATGGTACAAAATTTCTCTCATACTATAGATTCTTAAAGTTTATCTACAATTATGATCTAGATAAATTATCAACAAAAGAAAAGAAAAGAATTTCAAGCAATTCACATAAAATAATCATAAAGAATAAAAGATTTATTGATATTATATCATTATTTTGGCATATAATTATGAACATGGAAGTAACAATTATTCTATTCATTTCCCCATTTGTGCCACTAAAAAATCCTTTTACTTCAATAAATGTAGCACTTAAAAACTATCAAGAGGGACAATTTTTTTTTCATCACTATTAAAATCCTTGTAATTTTCATTTTAATTGCATCTTTTCACTTTTACACGAGGTAACGCTTAAACGGAATAGAATAGTATGCGATTCTTATCTTAGGACCTTCAGAGAAACAGATAGCAAGTGTTTTGTTTTAAATGTGGAGAGCGAGTATATAATATAAATACATGATTTTTAATTTGAAATTGCAAAGAGTTCTGTTTTAGGATAAAAGAAATTTACTTTAGTCAAAATATTTCATAATCCTATCAGCATTATATAGTACAGACACTCAGCGTCTTGTCCAACAATCTTTCTATTTGAAAAAATGGATTATTTTTTAAAAATGTCTATTTCATTTATTTTAAAAGTTAGGTAATATGATTGATTTAAATAGAAGTTAATGAATATCATTGAATATGAGTAAAAGTTAAATCATGTAGGATTTCTCAATTTGGAAAACTCTTAATCAACATTACGTTTGACCATGTAGGATTTTCCCATTTAGAAACAGATATTTGTTTCGAAAATTTGGTAGCACAGTTGTTTCAAATAAAAGTTAATAAAAATTATTGAAACTCGAGTAAAGATTAAATGGTAAAAACTATGTTGTTATTCTAAGTACGTGCAAAAAAATAAGAAAATTGAGATAGAATCAATATTTTTACTTGTCAATGTAGTATGAAAAGATCACGTCGGAGCCCAATGATTTCACGCTTTCTCCTTGAGACAAATTTGCTCTCTTGGACCGTACCTAACCCATCGATTCACAAGATTAAAAATAAGATTTTATTTTATTTTTAAATAAATTTTTTTAAAAAATGATGTTTGATTTTAAATAAAATAATTTCTATTTTAGTTATATTTGTATTATTATGAAATCTATCTAATTTATCAAAAATATCATTTGAGTAAAAAAATATTTTATATAAAAGTTTTACTTTCTTTCTAATATTATATTTATCATAATACCTTTAAAATTTATTTTTAATTAAATTTCATATATTTTTGAATACATTCAGAATAAAATAATTAATTTATAAATAAATTAAAATTATTATTTTTCAAAAAATTTTCAACCAGTAGAATTCACTTATAAATGAATTGAAATAATTTTTACAAAAATGAAATGAAATTAATTCTAAAAACATTACATGCGAAAACAAACAAAGCATACGCTAGTGAATAATCATCTCTAAGATAGAATGAATTTTCATTCTTAACTTATTTAGCACTCCAATCTGTCAAAACTTGGGGAAGCGCAGCTTTTATGCTCATATACTTAAACCCTTCAATTTCTCAGTAATTTGTTCTTATTTCTACGTATGGTTTTGTGGAACTAATGGAATATTCATACTATTTGTAGCCATTCAAACAATTAACCTTTATTACGGTAGTTCCCAACAAATATTATTTCATGAATTGTTATGTCTGCACCGAATAAATATAATGATTTATAAACTCTTATGTTCGTACTCAACAAATATATTGATCATACTTTCTGAAAATAAACACCTTTAAATGAGTGATTTCAAAGATAATTTTCTCATTCAATTTTAAATAAGAGATTAATTGCTAGTTTGTCGTTAGATGGTTAAGTAGATTGTTAGATACATGATATTTATTTTAGAATTTTTCATTGTAGTTTAAATAAATATTGTAATGTTGGAGAAACCTATGTGATGTTGAGGATTCTGGCAAATAGAACTTGTTGGCATCGACTCACGCTTTGTTGATCAGTAATCACAAGTTTCTGCGTGGAGAGGACCTTTCCTAGTGACAATAACGTAAAAGAATCTCCTTTACCTTAATTGGGCTTTGCAAATGTGATTATGTCTTCTAAATTGGATCCATCTTTGATAGTGTGTGCTTTTCTTTTCCTTTCTAAGTTATTATTATTATTGAATTCGGATTTGTTTCTTTTATTATGATTCCATTACGGAAAGATATAAGATTTTTATGAAAATAAAATATCCTCTAGTTGGATTTTATACTCTCCAACTTTATATACTTAAAAATCACTTCTTTAAATTATATAAAATTTAGAATTAATGCTTATTATCGATTTAATTTACAATTTATTAAATTACATAATTTTTTATAAAATTTTTAAATTAAGAATTATAATATTATAATATATTAGTTTATGTTATATGTTTTTACCAATAGTTTGTGTTATATAATTGATAGAAATTTAATTAGATATATCAATTTTTAATTAAATATTTCAAGATGAATAGCAAAATTAGGTGTAAAAAATAATAAAATAAACATATAATGTAATATTATAATTCTTACTTAAAATGTTCATGAAAAAAATTTATATAATTTAATGAAATAATTAATTAAATTAGCAATAAGTGTTAATTTCAAATTTTATAAAGGTTAGATAGGTGATTTCTAAGTTTTCCATGTAAATAGTGATAAAATTGAACCAATCCAAAATTAAAGAGAATATTTTGCATTTGTTTTCCAAATTTTTATACTTAATGAAGTTTAAAGGTTTTTATGTACAACGAACGAAAAAAATAATTTTGTTCTTTTTATTTAATAAGATAGAGAGATAATAAAAATGAAAAAAATGCAATTTCAATACTAGTTAGCAAGTGCGTGGTAGAGAAAATATTAATTAATCATAAATTGTATAACAACAAAAAGGCATCACAACTTCTTTTTGGGCGGCCACTGTTACACATATAACTTCTTTAAAATAATAAATATTGCTTTCTATCACATTTCTCCTACATAACATTAAAAAAAAAGATTTTTTTATTTTCTTAGTATTTTATAAATATAAGCAGAGGTAAAAGATTATTGCTAAATAAGATGTTTTTAATTAAAATAAACGGATCTTAGTAAGAGCACCAATACTTGTACTTGAAAGTGAGAAAAATAAATTACAATTACTAGATCTTGTACTAATTGATACGATTGAAATATCATTTAAGTCAGCCGATCAATTAACAAAGTAGCATACTTTGTATTTTACTTCTCACCATTAATTAATACAAATTTCAATGACTGTGATTTATTTCTTCCATTCTGATTATGAAAAAAATCTAATTATTCATACTCTGACTGGTCGTATATATAAATCTTTGCCTTAAGCGCCATAGGCATATATCTACACAAACACAGCAGCATCAGCAGCAATCACAGACTGTTTCTTTTTCATTAAAATGGAAGCTTCTTTTTCTTTACGCCACTTGTCCACTTTTTTCATTGCCTTCATCTGCTTGGCATTTCTTGATTTTTTGAACAATGCCGGTTTGTGTCTCCTCTCTCTTTTCTTTCTTTTTCTGTCCCCCCATCTTTATGCTTGCTCGATTTCTTTTTAAAGTATTGTTTAGAGAGAAAAATTATATTTATTTATCTTTTATTTTAAGAAATTAAAATTAAAATTATTGTCTTTTTTTCAAATAATAATACTATATATATTAAAAATAAAATTCGAAATTGAATTTCAAATAAAAATTCAAAATTGTTATTAAATGGATAGAAGAGAGTCAAAAACTAATTTCAAAACTTATTTTCCATGTTTATAATATTTTCCCTTTTAAAATATTACTCCTCTTATCTAATTAAATACTCAATATTTTCACTTATTGGATGACTTTTATTCTAAATTATGACTTATTACTTTTAAAATTATAAGGTTATTTATTGATTTTCTTAATTTATATACATTTACTTTTAACTATACTAAAAAAAATAAAGAAAGTATAATTTAACATAAGTTATATTTATGTCTCCCGATATTTAATCAAATTGTACTTACATTTTCTCTATTTTTAAATATATATACTTCCTTCCATGAATTTTTTTAAGTAAGGAAGTAAATGTATGCTTAAAAGAGAGAATTGTTTATGATATACCACTTTTTTAATGATGTAAATCTATATCATTAAATTAATAGTCATGATTTAATTAATTTCGGATGAGACTTATTTCCAAAATTAACTAAATCACAACTATTGATTTAGTGCTGTAAATTTACACTGATAAAATGCGATGTATTATAGATTTTTTTTCTTATTTGAAAAAAACTAAAATGGAGATGAATGCATGGGAAAACAAAAATTAATGTATATTATTCAAAATCGAAGAAATATAAGTATTATTAGACTAAATATTAAAGAGAGTAAATATAATTTATCCTATATTTTTTAATTTAATTCTTGAGGGGTCATAATTAATATTTTCTTTCTTCTCTTTTGATTATAGAAGCAAACCAGTGTAGTAAACTCAGCGGAACATTTTCGGGGCCCTGTCTTGAATTATTTAAGAAGGACTGTAACTGGAAATGCAGAACAGCTGAGAAAGCAGTTCTAGGATTTTGATTTGGGGACTTCAGATGTTATTGCACTCACTTACGATTGTTAATGGAGATCGTGTCATTCGATTTGATCAGCCAGGAGTGTAGATTGATTTCTCTTATTTGTCATTTTATAATATCTCGAAGTTTAACTTAATTGCATTTATATTCCTTCCATTCTTAGAAATATACACTTACATCCCTTATTTATTAGAAAGTAAAGAATGTGAGTGTATGTTTAAAACAAAAAGGAAGGTAAATGTATATGAAAAAAAAAAAAAAGATTAGCGTATATTTCTAAAAATGAAAAAAAGGTACAAGTGTGATGACACTTTACCCCATGAGAGAGGTAGAATAATTTGCTGGCTTAGTGGATGTTGGACTTTTTGTTCTATTTATTTCCATAATAAAATATCCTTTTATGGCTTACTGCGTGATCCAGAATCTGAATTGATATGGGAATAAGTTTTAAACAAAAAGGTTGTGATTAGTTGTAGACTTCTGATCTCTTGACACTAAAGGTAGAGATTAGTATCTGACATCTTCATGCGAAAGGTAGAGACCACAACCTAATAATAAAGTGTACAAACCACAAGGTTGCGTCCTTGCTTCTAAATTATCACACAGCTTTCCCTTCCATGTGTACAAACAGATGAAACGGAAGATCTCATTTTTATATTTAAGGCTTAAAAGCAAGCACACTTGTCATGACACTGATTTATTTTCAAAGTAATCTACATAAATATTTTCATGTTACACCATCAACACAAAAGACAATCTTAGACAAACTCATGTCGTGTATATAGGTTCTGTAGAGGGCCCTTCCCAGTGACGATGGCTTGAACAAGAATCCCAGACATAAGATTGTTGATCTCCTTCACTTCAAGTTCAGCAAAATTGACAGGATCATCAGCAAGTCCTAGAGGAATTTGGATCCTTTCTTGTTGGGAAAAATTGTGCTTTAATATGTTTCTGATCCTTTTATAAGGAAAAAATGTATTGAGCAAATGTGCAATTTCTCTCTCCGCCTGTCAGGGATGGGACAACTGGAACAGTTATTGCTCTCACAGCTCCAGATGCTTGCATGACAGGTGCAATGATGGAAAATTTTATGATATACAAATATGCCACTTTCTTGTTGGAATCTGGAATATTTGATATATACCATATTTCCATCTATGAAGCATATTTGCACGTCTAAATGAGGTGCTTGAAACAGTTATACAGTTAACTTCTTCTATCACTATATAGTTTTTATAGTGCTTGCTACGGTACTCCGGGGGGTTTCAAACCCGGGGTGACGTGGCGTATTGTGGACCATTGGATGAAATTATTAAGAATTTTGGTAATCTCATCCAATAGTCCACAATGCACCACATCACCCCGGGTTTGAAACTCCGGGAGTACCGTAGAATTCCCCAGTTTTTATATATTACATTAGGAAGTCAACGACCTAATAGGGAGAGGAAAATAAGGCTTTCTCTATGAGGGAGATAAAAAAAAGATATGGTAGGACTTGAAGCAGCCGAAGGACCACGGTTACTGGACCAGAGAACCTGGTTTAGTTATAGTATAATTTCTTCCTAAATATCATTCTAGGAATAATCTGTTAGTCACATTTTAGTGTGTTGTTGAAAATGTTTTCTGAAAAAAATCATCATTTATGCTGGATTGTAATTCAATTTTGGATCTCATTATGCTGGTGTGACTGAATATCATGGCAAGGAAGAGGAATAAAACAACTTCCAGACAGGTTTGCAGAATTATAACTCTCAGATCATAGAACAGTCAGTTCACAGTTCTCAGTTGAAGTTTTTAATCATCACAATTTGCAAAGAGCTCTAAATTTCACCAATGCATCTGTGTGTCCTGAGGTCTTCCCGTATGAAGATGGGGATCTACAGTCAGTTTAGATATGTTTGAAGCCTCATTTTCATAACTACTTCGTGGAATTCGGACACATAGAAACAGATGAGGGAGTGGTAATGCACAATTTTATATAGTTTGTACATAGAAATATGTTAATTCTTTCCTTTTTATGTTTGTTTTCTTTTCATTGCTGGCAAATAACTCTAAATATGTTTCTGAATTTTGGCCTCATCAGTTGGCTGTAATAATAGTTCTTTTGAAAATAGAACTTTAGGTTGGGTCTGTTTTACATAAATTTAGATACATGTAAACTAAGAACTGATTAACAATGATATTTTTGTCTTCCTGCTTGTTATAATTATGTATTACTAGGATTAATCTGCTTGTCGTCATGGTATTAGTTCTCATTTAGTAATGATGTTTTCAATCAAACTAGCCATATATGCATACAGCATATTTGACCCTTCATTCCATGGGGACAAATCCTCTTTCAGTTTGGTATGCATATTTGTTGCATTTGTTATGCTCTTTTGTTTTCCTTATAATCTGAATTGAATACCAGAAAATATAGTTAGAGATCCAGCCACCAATCTCTCTAACCACATGACCATAGTTAAGGTTAAATTTGTAACTAGGTACTTACCAGAAAAAGGAAAGTGTCTCTTAGAGGACATTATAAAGGAAAAAATGAAGTTAACTTGGATGCATCACAAAATTCTTCTAAAAGATCAAGTGTATCCGTACTTAAACTCCTTTGGTTAAGTTGGTGAAAGATGGGGATTTGGACAGGTATCCCTCACATCATTAAAATTTAACTTTTGAAAAGTTGTGAGTTATTTGTTTGATTGTAATCAAGATATATTAGATAATAATTTCATCATCCCTGTGAATTTCCATCTTCCTTGTCAAAGGATTTCTATCATATTTGTTGTGAGTGCTTATTAAAATTATGGAGGAATTTACGCCACTTTTGTGACAGCTTTTGTCCCAATTTAATTTTCTTTTTTTCATATCAACCAAACATAGACTGATTTTCTACCACTTCGCTTTCCATATATATCCCCCGTTTTTCAATAGAACTTATTCGCTTTATAACTCCTTTTCTTTGTAGCAAGTTATGCTGATAAGATTCTTGCTTGATGCTTGATGAATTATTCAGCTCTAAACAGGAATATGCATGCCAGATATACACAAAAGAAAAGGGTTTTGCTGCTTTCTGACTTTCCATTATCCTTTTTTCCCCTATTTTGCTTATTGTAGGATTTGTTCCTTGTATCTTTGTTCTGCTACAGCTAAAATACAATGGGATTTGACGGGAACCAATGAAGGATTTAATAATATGGACTGGTATTCTGAAGTAACAATAACCGGATCAAACATAACTTTCTAAATAATTTTTTAAGAAGCAGATAATCTAGAACTTCAAGCACATAAAACCTTTTTGCTTTCTATATTCAATGATATTTTTATATTGCTAATCTCTTTAACATCAAGAGATTTTATCATTCAGACAAAATGCTACTTGTACTTTTTAAGTTCCAATCATGTCCAATTTCTTTTACAATATTTGACATAAGTTCAAAGAAATGTACAATTGAAGCATTCATCCACTTATTCAGCTAGGAAGAGTTTCAGACTCTAAGCCAGCACCCCCCCAAAAAAAAAAAAAAAAAGAAAAAAGAAAAAGAGGACATGCACCTATGATAAGGACAATGGATAAAGTGCATAGACCAGAAAAACACGGCCATGGAGAGAAGGTAGTTCGAAAACTATCTTTCAATCCCATCATGAAGCAGACAATTAGAATGACCAGTACTTCGAATGAAAGCTGCTATCTCAGTCCTCGATAGTAAAGTAGAGCCAACAAAACTAATAGAGAAACGAAGTTGCTTATAGTCACTGATCCAGGTATCAGCACAAGAAAAAAGTCACAATTAGTTTAGTAAGTCGCATTCACTTGATTTCTCTCAGAAACAGTTACTATACACAATAGAAAACCTGACTTACACTGGCCGAACCTGTCTAGATTCTAACAAATATGCTCCTAGTTGGGTGCAATAACCATTTTCTCTATTAGAAATATTCCATTCACTTTGAATCACTATGATATAGACAAAATGGAAGGAAATGCAAACCTTAGGATATGTCAGTGATGCTCTTCTGATCTTTTTCCAGCTTGCAAAAATAAGAGCTGAGATAATCTCACCTGAGGTAGCAAAAGGAAGAATGACAAAGAAAACAAAGAAAGAAGGGATGCTTGTAGCTGCTGAGAAGTTGTCCGCAGCATATAAAAGAGGATCAGCAAATACAGCAGCAACCACAATTCACAAAAGCAACATCAACACTAATTTGAATGTGTTCCACCTTGGATTTTTTAACACTTTCCAGGGCCTCATCATTCTGATTGCTCAACAGATCTTGCCCTTTCATAGTTTTCTGCAGATGAACAAAGATGTCAATGCCATCACACTCTAAGTTATGACAAGTGAAGGTCATAATATTTAGAACATGCTATTACACTTCTACCATACTCAACTACCCTTACAACTGCAGAAATATTTCTAATCCTATTGTAGTACTGAATATTGTGCCTCTTGTCTTTTGACAATTGATGAAATCACCACATAAATTTTAGCATCCACTTAAACTTGATGTCAAAACATGGAACTTGTAAAATACAAGAGGAAATAGTACTAAGATCTTAGTGCTACACTAGGTTTAAAAATATTTTCCACAACTGCACACATGGTATAATCTGAGTTAAACCAAATATTTTAATTCAAATTATATTGTGTACAATTGTGAGAGGAGATGTAAATGGTACCTAATAAAGGTAACTCTACCTTATTGAGAAACATATGAGATGAAAATCAATTAGTAGTTTAGGAGTTTGAGGACTTTGGTTGTTCTTATTTGCAGATAGCTTGGCTTTTTGCAGCCATTTTGTGGTTTACCTGACAACCTGTTCCATGCGTCATGAGACTTGTCAAAATCCAGCATGACTCCTGCAACAGCAACATCTATGCTCATATCTGTTTCGTCAAGGTGGATTTCCATTATGATAGCACTTAAAGTTTAGCTGTTATGTATCCACTTGAATTCTTCTCAAGAATCTTGAATAACCTGTCGTTTTACCAATAGAATGTAAGCCATAGATGATAGATTCAAGTTCATATTGTTCAAGAAAGTAAATTTGAACACGCATATTAGATATATCCATGCATGTATATATTATTTTTTCTTATATTAGAAAGGCTTGTTCTTTCAGCAGTAGAGTTAACTTCCTTTAGGGATGGTATGTGTAGAACAGCAAGTCGACTGGATTCCATGATGCCTTGTTAGATCAATCAGATTAGAACAAAAAGAAAGAAGTTAACGACTCATTTTTGTGTAACTTCAATGTTCATTTCACCATTATCTTTAAGGAACCGTCCCCCAGCTTGTGTTTTTAGATATTCTAGAAGGCCTGATATTAAGCTTTTGTGCGGAACATATGCAAGTCTGCTATTCTGAATCTGAGGCTGAAAATTTTTTATTAATTTCAAAGGGAAGTTATGAGCATATCTTGTAGGTGACCATGTACTTAAAAAAATACGAATTGATTATAGATTGTATCTACCTGGTAAAGGTTATAAACAACTAGCAAAGAAATCGAGACAGAGTGAAACCAGAATTTATAAGCAGCTCAAAGAGAGTGAACGTAATAGAGGTGACTAGACAATGATGAATGGAATCACAGATATAACCATAATTACGGCAGCAAGGTCCAAATATCAGTGCTCTCCCCAGATCCTATAAAATAGTGAAACCAGAAAAACAAGGGGAAAAAAAGGTAAAACTAGAATTTTATTTCTACTAAACCATTTTTTTTTTTTTGGTTTAAACTAGTATTTTGTAATCAAAAACAGTTTTCCCCAAATACTTCTCCAACCAGCTTTTTTATTCTTATATGCAAGCTGCACATTAACTCATTTACCACATCATTCCATGGTTACATAGTTATACTACATACAACCTTTCAAGACACCACACAAGATAAGTTAAACCAGATTTTCGTACAACCTGATAAACCTATAAACAGAACTTCCACTCACACTAGAATTTCATTACCATCAAGCAAAACTTCAAATCACAAACAATTACAATAGACATTAGTACTTAATGATTTAAATCATAAACCAGAATTTTAAATTATGAAACTAGAATTCTTTTTGGGTTAATCCATACCCCAAGATTGTGCCTAAACCAGATTTCGTTCTTTAATTCATTAAATTTTTAGATTATCATATAAGTCAAGCAAAAGCACAGCTTTTCTTGCCATACAAAATCTCTGATCTAAAACTGTCATTTACACTGTTTCCATAAAAATTACACAAAAACATTAAAAAAACCAAAATTATACATAAAATAGTAAATCAACCAAAACTAAGTAAAAAAATACAATGTAGACCAGAATTATTAACAAGAATTATGTAGAAACCACGAAAAAACCCAAAATTATGCAGAAAACATTTCATAGAAAAGGGAAGAAGAAGAGGAAGAAACCAGAATTTTAGATCTAATAGTGCAAATCAACATTGTTGTCCACCGCAAAGACTCTTCTCCTTCCCAACTAAAATTTAGTCAAATCCTAACATTAGTATTTAGCCCTTTTGCAGCTTTGCTACCAATCTTACTATAGCTAACAACTAGAAATGTTCTTCTCATACAAGGCTGGAGATCCTATAATTTCATGACAAATTTTCAATGCCAAACCCATTTTCATAAGAACTACAACACTTTTTCCCCCCTTTCTATGATTTATGTTGGTGCACTTGACAGTGCAAAATTAAAGCGGCCTTGTTCAGTTTTCAGCCATTGAAGGCCAACTTAATTAAAGAGAAATATTTATTAGCTGAAAAACTTGATTCTCATTTTATGGATAGCCTAAAACTGTGTTTTTGGTACTGTTAGGAGTCAAGTATGGAATCAAATAACAAAATGTCTATCACAAAGTACTCTCTGAAACAGATAGTAATAAGCCAAAAAACCAACTGGCTTTCTATCGGGATTATTTTACACAAAACATACTTTAAGACCATATTATGGAATGGTCCTGATAACATTTATACTTCTATATTGGAACTAATTCAATATTCAGGAAATAAACCCACCACTCCCAATTTCAATCAAACTTACCAATTTTATTAGTCCTTTTACATTGGTTGCTCCTACCTAAATATTACATTCTATACCAACCTTGACATCAATAGCAGCAACCTGCTAGACTATCTAGTGAGTATAAAGAGCTAAAAGAATTCAATAGGGGGTCATTCAATCACCGCATCCCTAAATGCCATTGATATGATGATGTTGAAGCAAGGGTCAGTATTAGAAGAATGAGTGCTAGCTTTAAATCAACTTCCATGACTATCCTGGTAGGGTTATAATAATAATAATAATAAATTAAAAAAATAAAAAACTAAAAAACTAAAAGTGAGTTTGGCTGATGCTATTTCTCATTAAGCAAAAACATTATTATATTTCCTTGATGGTTCACATAGATCTAGTTTGGAATTCCAATCTTCAGAAAGCAGATCAGAGAGTATAGCTAAACGCAGCTCTGCTTCAGTGCTAAAAACCAGAAAATTTGAGGGCTAAACTTCAAAGCAAAACCAGTACAAAGATGAAAACCATTGGAATTCATACCTTCCTCACAGCAGCTTGTGTTCATCTTGATGGAGAAATTCAGAGAAAACCGGAAGAGACAAAAGAAATTCAAAGCAAAACCAGAACAGGGTTGCTGCAATGTGAAATACATTCTACTTATTTTAACATTGATGAATGTTACCAGTTAAAGATTAATTTTCAATTTAAAATATTTTGAAGGATTTAACAGTAAAATTATGAAAACCTGTTGCAACAGATAAATTATATATTTTTAATAATTTTATTAAACTTTCAGACTTCAAGCACCAGATGCTCTAACCCACCCCCTGAGCACCATGGAAACCTCCATTGTAAATTAAGAATGGCTTTTTTTTTTTCCAGCTCAAACAGTCATTCTGACAAATACACCATGTAATTGTTCCTAACTAAAGCTCTACATTAAACCCATAATTTAAACATATCTTTCACTTTCTTTGCAATTGATCAAACAAAGTGGAACAAAAAGCAAAATTAAAATCACTACTTACCTCAAAAGCATTCTTAAAGAAGAAAAGAAGCATTTTCTTTCAAATCAAGCTTCAAATGCCACCACTTCATTGCCCATTTCTCCGGCAAATCTCAGAATGCATTTCAACATTATGGACCCATTGATGGCGTGCAGAGCTCAATTGCATTCAGCTTCTTTTATTTAGTTAAGCAAACCAAAGTCCACAACCTCCACCGTTGCCATCTTCTGAGAAAGGTAGTGTGATTTTGAGTTGATTTTACCTTTGCACACATGATAGGAATGAAGTAAGGCAAGAACATTACACAATTGCACTTCTTTGCTTGGTTTAAATTCTCAGAATAGTTGATGATTTGACAACTAATTTGCTGACAAAACAAGTCTAGTGTCATATATTTATCATTACCACACTAGCAAGTCAATTATTGTGTCAACAATCCTGTTAGTTACCCATAGTTCGGCTTCAAAGGCAATGAATACCCAAAGGCAAACCCAAGTGACAGAGTGACTAACAAGAGGTTCCAACTGTATTTCTCTTCTGTGAAGTTAAAAATAATTACCCTTTAACTCTATCTTATTGCTTAGCAGTGTGCTTCTTTGCCGGTGGCAGAAGAAAAAATGATGCATGGACTAGGAGAACAATAACCAAAAAAGGAAGATCAGGGAAGAGAAGTCATGAATTAAAACTAGTCACGATTAAGCAACTTGTTTAAAAAATTGAAATGGAAAAGGCTAGTAAGAACTGTGGGACTATAGGTCATACATGATATGAAAAAGAAATTACCCATATGGAGAAATGTTTTGGGCATATTTATTGCATGTAACTTCAAATGTGTGCTGCAGACTCCAATGCGGGAACATGCTGTCAGGGGAGGTCATTCATCCAGTTACTTTTCTTTTACAGTTATATAAAACATAGATCCTGAGAACTGTTTAAACCATTTATTTTGATGGAACTGCTACCCGATGGTTTCTGTACATCACTATCCTCCATCAGTTCTCTCATTTTAATGACATCTTCCCATCTCTCTGACCTTGCATAAGTATTAGACGAAAGTACATAATTACCACTGTTAGTAGGATCCAGTTCAAGAAGTTTGTTTGTGGCAATCTCAGCCAAGGGCAAATTTCCATGAAGCTGAGAAGCACTTAACAGTATCCTCCATATAATAACATCAGGAGCTATAGGCATTTTTCTTATTAACTCATATGCCCTTTCTAAATTGCCAGAGCGACTCAAAAGATCAACAACACATCCATAATGTTTCATTTCTGGTGTCAATCCATAAACCTTTTCCATACTTTCAAAATATTCCAATCCTTTGTCAACTAATCCAGCATGAGCACAGGCGAGCAAAATCCCAACAAAGGCTCCATGAGAAGGCTGAACTCCTTCTCTCAACATCTGTGAAAAAAGTTTGAGTGCAGAATTTGCAGAACCATTCACGGCAAGGCCCGAAATCACTGAAGTCCATGACACAGAGTCTTTCTTTGGCATCTCCTTAAACACCTCTAATGCTTTCTCAACTAAACCACATTTGCAATACATATCTATCAAAGCATTACCAACGTATATGTCAACTTTTACATCATACTCATTTACATAGTCATGAACTGCCACCCCAACATCCAATGATCCTATATGGGCACAAGCAGAAAGCACACTAGCAATTGCTATTTTATCTGGCTTCACCTTAGCTGCCATCATTTCTTTAAAAAGCAATACTGCCTCCGTAAATTGGTTAGCTTGAGAGTAACCTGTGATCATAGAAGTCCAAGAGATTACATCTCTCTCTAGCATACTGTCAAACAGCTTCTGAGCAGCAACTAAATTCCCAACTTTTGCATAGGCCATAATCATGGCATTCCAAGAAACTACATTTCTGTTTTGCATCCTATCAAATACATCTTGGGCCAAACCTACTAGACCACGCCGTCCATACATGTCTATCAGGGTGTTTCCCAGGTAAACATCAAGTTGCACCTGATTTTTATCTATGTACTTAACCACAGTATCTGCAATATCCCCCTCACCCAAAAACGTGCAGGCTAAAACAACCTTCACCATTGTCACTGCATCAGCCTTCACATTAGCGGCTTGCATTGCCTCAAAAAGGCCCAAAACTTCCCTATATCTGTTGCATTGACTATAACCACAAATTAATGAATTCCAAGAAACCAAATCTCTTTCCTCCAATCCATCAAACACCTTCCTTGCAAAATCCAAATCACCACAAGCAGCATACATGTGAATCAATGCATTAGAAACAAAAAGATATGACTCAAACCCTAGTTTAACTGTGTGTCCATGAACTAGTTTGCCATGCAAAATATCACAAACCCGTGCACAAGACTTGCAAACATATATGAAAGTCAAATTATTCCCAATTATCCCTTGCTGACGATACATACGGTTATACACGTGAATTGCTTCCCTCGGCTGGTTACTCAGTGACCAACCACGGATCATGAGGTTCCAAATTGACAGAGTGGGTCGATGGATTTGATTGAAAACCAAATTAGCTTTCACTAAATTTTGAGCAGATAGCACGTACCCCTTGATAACTTCATACATGGATGAAGCATCTGTCGGAAGGTGTTTTCTAATGAGATGGGCATGAAGCACTTTGGCACAGTCAAATGACATGATTGCCTGTACTGATTGCACTTGAGATTTTCAGGTTGAGCTGTTGATTCTGCTGGAGCGACGGCCCATGGGTTCAACCATTTTGCTGGGATCAAAAAGAAGGAAGGGGATGAAATAAAAAAATGGAGATTGGAGAAAGAAAGGAACACAAATTTGCTTGCCCATTCCATTTATATATTTAATACAGTAAAATAATATTAAAATAAAGTGAAAAAATAACAGTTAATGATAATAGTATTTTATCATAGAAATAATATCTAACAGCATCCTGTCAATCCGAAACAAGGGATGCATTTTTG